>JANSTU010004288.1:0-17779 GCA_027564075.1 Bolitophila hybrida
TGATTTATTTTGCGAAATGGGTTTTGTTTTTTGTCTTGCCCCGGTGTACCGTCGAGCATCGGTAAATTTGTCAATGTAGATTGCGATGTCTGTCCCGCTGAAGCGTTGAACAGAACATCGCTCGGAGCACAAGCGAACGAGACCAATGCATCCGAAGGCTCATTCGGAGCAACGAGTCATTCTGATTGGTTATGTTGCATCATATTTTACCGACGACACTTCGCCGAAGATGGGCGAGAGAGATGAGATTTGGCCATAATCATGTATTTTGGGCACAACATCTGATTGTGAATGTCATCAGGACAGTTGGCACATCTTTGGCCTCGACAATCCTCAATTGGATGACGGTTTGTAATGCATCGTCGGCAAAGTTTTTTCTGCTTGATGAATTCGACCCTTTTTTGGAAGTCAAAGTCTCTGAATGCCCGACACATCCATAAAAAGTGAGGCTTCTTGTAATTGCAATCCGAATCCATAGGGCAATTCGATGGTGGTGAAGGTCTGCCATCGGGGGCACTCGTACTGTTGACTTTTCGACAATCGGAATCGCCATGATCATCC
Source organism: Bolitophila hybrida (assembly GCA_027564075.1). Lineage (NCBI taxonomy): Eukaryota > Metazoa > Arthropoda > Insecta > Diptera > Mycetophilidae > Bolitophila > Bolitophila hybrida. Next base: position 562 of record JANSTU010004288.1, read on the forward strand.
CAACATGTGAACGCATGAGCAGATACGGATTATGGTAGTTGGCTACGAGGGCGGCCCAATTTCGGTCGAGCTCCGCTTGGTCTTGGCCACGATTTTCGCCAATATGTTCCTTGGCAGTGCCCCTCAGAGCCGAAAGTATCAGCTCGATCTTGGAATGAGGCGGATAGTCTGCCTCCATGACACGGGCGAGGACTGGCAAGCTTATCTCGGCCGGTTTCGGTGTGAATTTTCGCGTCAGAGTGACAGTGTCGATAGCTGCCGGATCTTAGCCTCCAGCAGCACATGGGTATGGTCATACGAATTGGCGACCATTTCTGGCTCATCGCCGAACTCTTCATCAAGCATGAGCGTATCACCCTCATGAGCTTCGAGAGCGGATATCAACAGTATGCTGCTCATTGTAGCAATCTCGTCGAAATGGACCAATACCGATTAGCAAGGTGACTTCGGACCATCAAATACGAATTGATCAGAAACAGAACGTGGCTGATTAGCTTACAAGATATATTTGCAACTAATCACTGATGCCAGATATTATTTTATCATAGCCAATTTGAAATTGAACTATGCCGGGAAATGCCGGCGACTTGCAATTGCCGACTCGACTTTGAACCTTCGTCCAATCGCTGACCAAAAGCGACATGTGCAGATATGTCCTTGAGGTCAGTCTATCTAGGATTACCATGGATTTGAATCGCGATATGGAATATAATATTCATTCACAGATATACTGAACGAAATTATAAAAAGACTGACTCCGGCGTGCAATAATGTGAGATTCAGCTACAATGGAAGCTCGCACTGTAGGTAACTCAGGGTAACGAAAAAGGTCATTATTGTGCGATGTGATGGGAAAGGTGAAAAAAAAAATTATGAATACGAAAGCGCAATTCAAGAAACCAATTACCAAGTATTCGCTCAAAATGGGCCAACAACAATTCAACATTCAAATAATCTCTCATTTCGATTAAGTTAATTCACTTTGAAAAATATTCAATTTTGTCTCATGTCAAAATAACCATGAAATAATATAATAATATATAATAATATAAACCGAAATATTTACTCAATATTGTGAAATTCAGCACAAAGACGAAATGACCGATTAGCATGCGGTGACATACGCACTATATGAAGAAAAAGATTTGTTCTAGAACATGCTAGAACATAACAAAAGGAAACGAAAATTGTTCCAATGTATATCGGCACATAAAAATAAACAAATGAAATTCGCTCTAGAACATGCAAGAACACGAAAATGAACAACGAGAAATCCGTTACAAAATTCGTTCTAGAATGTTCGAAGGCGAAAAAAAAAGGCTCTCATGACACTGTCCACAATGGACATAGAATGCGTCATGCACCAATTCTATATTCACACACAAAAAACACCATCATACCTATTACACAATATTTTTCAACATCTGCAGCAAAGCAGCAAACCCACTGAATGTGCGATTCGCCGCCAATTACCTGATTTTAGCACTCCTCTCAATGAGTCCTATGGATGTTCCAAACGGCTTTCCTCTTTTGAAGAAGAAGAAAAAGAAGAACGAAAACGGTTCTTTCTTGCGCACGGTTTTGCTGGCCACAAAATGTCCACGATATTGTACAACACAGAAATGATAGGCCGCACAGATCGTGTGACAAATTCAAAATTTTTTTGCACGAAATATATAGCGAGATGGCTTTTCAAAGTTGGGAAAACTTTCGATTTAGTCCCGGGTTTCGGCACCAATGTCACGGGTGGTGATGCTCGACTCTACGTCTAGTAAGAGACTGTTCATAGACTTCCGGTGCGGCTGACAGTCGTCAGACGATGGATGCGTTCTGAAAGTGAGAAACAGCTATCGTTGAACACAGCCGCACTCAAATATATTTTTCAGATATGGTGTTTATTTACATTGCCGTATATTTCCGTGTATGACATGGAACACCATCATGGAGTACTAAAAATAGCTGATTATTGAAATGACGTTCAAAATTGGTTCTTTTCATTAATAGTAAGACCTCCCTTGGCTTTTATGATTGCACGACATACTATCGGTAATCTTTCAATCAGTTTCTGAAGTTTTCGCAAGTAAAGATTATTCGAAAAATTCGAAATTTTAGTGGGAGTACCCAAACTTTTCGAAGGTAGTTTATATATATGAATATATCGGGTGTTCAGAAAATATAATTTAAAATTTAAAAAAAATACTGTTATTTGGCCGGGAGCATATTTTACAATTACATAAAGTTCCATAACGATCCGTGTTCGGATATGTATTTCTATAGAAACAATCACAAAAAACATCTGATACATCAATAAAATAATAATTTATCCAATATTAACCAAAGGACAATTCTAACATTCTAATCACTGAACCTTTAAATCCGCACAAAAGCACACACAACCGTCTTTGATGTATATTATACACGCGTGAATTACATCAAACGAAAATTGGCCGAGTGTTTGACAAAAAAATATAATGACAATGCCTTTGATCTGCGGGTCTTGCGGTCGAGCCAACATCACCGAACAATTCCGCGCGCAACGTTGAAGATGCGACACGCGACTTCCCCTTGTCTATAGCCTATATATAATACTATATAAGAGCTATAACGTTGATTATGCGTTCTCATTTCTCGATTTCATATACAATCTACATTTCACAGAGAAATTTCCGTTGTCTGCATGATTAGGCCCTCCAATATTGCCTGTAGGACATAAATATGTTCGAGCTTCGTTTGTCCTCGAAAATCTTTAAAGAATCCTTGAGTAATGGATGTTTTTGTTAGAATATAAGGAAATATTTTTTGGCAATTACAGCGTGATTTTGTAACTCATTTGACTAGATGAAGTAATGAAAAAACTCATTGTGTTTTATGTATTTTGATTATTTTACGCCATTGAGTGTAATTTTATTTAAATATAAATTTATATTTATTGGCACTAAAAAAAGTGTATCAAACTAATTAAAAATAATATGATAAAATCATGTTAATATTATTTTAAAATTATAATTCGCCATACGGAAATTTAACAAATGATATTCAATCAATACGTCGCCTCACCCCCTCTCACTAGCAAACGAGGTAAATTCCAACGCAAGGATATTATGAAATAATTGAACATAAAACCCAGGTATAACCGCATGCTGCGCTTGCAAAAAAGGATTCAATTTAACACACTACATATAACCGGTTTTAATCACAGTTTATGTGTATGCGTATATCACACGCGCATTCGGGATTAGCGAGATTTACGTAAAAATAAATATATTGCGATGTACTCGTATATACATATAATGCATTTAAGGTGATTAATATTTGTTTTGATTTAGCAATGTGAACAAGCACTTAGTCTGCAAATTTGTGAATTCGAAAATTAAAAAAAACTTTGATTAATCTGCACGGTTTTATGTACGGTCGGTCTACTAACACTGCCATGTTATGGTTTACTAATTTCATCTTAAATAGAAGGGTCTACTTAAGGGCGTAGTAGAGTCGGTGCCCTCTGCAAGTCATCGCAGGTTTATAGTTTTTCGATAGTTTTTTCAAAAGTACTTTTTTTTCGACATCGATTGACTTGAAATTTTGACACTATTTGACACTGTTTGAAACAAGATTATGATTAGCGAGATTTTGTTAGATACGGTGGAAGAGACTTGTATCTTAAATATCTTAAAACCCAATAACAACCTAAACCAGGTAAAGACCCTTATATTGCCTCATCGTACCGTCCGATATGTATTCTCTCCTGTATGAGGAAAACCATGAAAAAGCTTCTGCATATGAGACTGTATTTTCGGACTGAAAAACTTTGAAAAAATCCCCGTCCTAATTTGGATTCCGTAAAGGACGAGGACCCAATACTACCTAGCAATTCAATTCAATTGTCACTTGTTCACATAAACGTACCAGCTCGTGTTTTGCGTGAGCATGACTTTCTTAGAGTTAAAAGGCAAAGAACTTCTTATGGGCAAACAGAGCCAATGAATAGTATGGCCAATTCTTTTAACCGCTTTTCCTGCTTTTTTGATTTTACAACATCGCGAGACGCGTACCGGCAAAACGTACGGTCCATCTTTATATCTTGAGTTTTTGTTAATGTATTACGAATGGTCCTGTGTAGACGCGAATTGGAGTCACATGTGTCCTGAAGTGTAATTACTCATTATTAGATGTTTGGATAGTCGTCCCTGGTCGGACTCAATATCCAGCCCTCTTGTATAGTCTAATTTTCTAATTTTTGTTTACACATTTTGTTTATTTATTTACACCACTATATGTATTTTGTAAACTAGTATATTGTAAACATGTAAACGATGTATGTGATGAGCATTTTTTTTATAAACATTGATAAATAAACGGTCAGTAGGGGTTTTCCCGTTGATAATTTAAAAAATATAATACTAATATAATCTTTCTTCGTTCGTGCAGGGACGATTCAATTTATATAACTCGTTACAACAACACTCATCGTTAACTTGTCTTACATGTTTGAGCAAGTCACTATGATTCACTGTGTGTTATCGCCATCGTCATCGTACACAAATAATTCGTGTCTGTATGTGTGTCTGTGTATGTGTGTGTGTTTTTTTTGCAGTACTCAAATAAACTGTAAAAATGGGGCAAAACATTTGGGCAACAAATGTAATCGTACGGCTGAATATATTTTCATTATTCAAGATTTGAGTTAATAAAATATGAAATAGGTACCACTAAACACATATTTGTTAACATAATCAAGTTAAAAAAGTTTATTTTGTTGTTAATGTATATGTTTTAAATAAAGTTATCTAAAACTAAACTAAAACGGCCCTTTTTTAGAGTTAGTAAGTGTTTCTGAACTAACAATCGGTAGTGTAGATCTAATTTAATGTACAATTTTAACCGAGATTTTAACTGCTACTATAGTATAAGCAAAACTTCTAATATACTTTTTTTAAAAACACGAAAGTATAAAGTAAGTTTAATAAATCAATATGAACTGTTCACGCACACACATGCGTAACATATACATTTAATTATAAATTATAAAACACAAATTATAATAACACACACAAACACCGAATACATATAAACACACCCTTATATCAAATGTTACATTAATTCTGACACCATTGAACACGCGAAATTGGCTTTATTTATAAATTTGACCCAAAGGTTTTTCTTACAATAATATTTTTTACTAATATAATATATTTTACTTTAACTTTTTTACGCCCAAACATTCTATTGGCAAGCACTGAATAATTGTATTCTCCAAAAACGGTAGAAATACTCCCCACGAATTTACCATGAATTAAAACTTAACCCATTTTTTTTATTGAAATATATATTTAATAAAAACATATTATTATAGTTAAAAAAATTAAAATAAAAAAATCGCAACACAACAAATGAACTATTCACTTAATTTCAACTCAAAAGTATACGCAAAAAATTAAACCGACAGATGGCTATAGAATAATATTACATAACATTTCGTTTGAAGTTGAAGCTATCACACCAGTACCACAGATCTTCCTTATATTTTAATTTTCTTTTTTTGAAGGTCTCATCATCGACAAGAGCAAATTTCAAAGAGAATGTTAAAAGTTCAGAATCGAAGTGGCTGCCAATTGTAATGGTTTGTTAAAATGTATCTCTTTCGACGGTAAGAAAGAAATGACCATGAAACAAAAAATGTGTTAAACCAAAAAAGAACATTCGAAATTCATCGGCTATGCAACAGCAACTGTAGGGACTGTTGTGGGAATTCAATAACTGAGACAATTTGGTTGCTATCAGTTGCGATGGGACCATTACCAACACAGGATAATAGAATGGAGTAATTGCTTACATGGAACGACTCGACTCGAAACATAATTCAATTCAATGCCAATTAAATTGAAACAGGCAGTTCGGAATCGTCGGATAAAACGGGTGTTTAAGAAACGGACTTCTTATAGCATAGTTTATTTTTAAGAAACCTAGCATACAATAACATACTTTGTGGTATGCATTAAATTTTGTTCTCTTTTTTGTGTTGAATTTTAAAATATGTTGTATTTCTTAATTTCTTCTCAAATACAACCGGTTTCATGTCGGACTTTGGCATTTTTGGATTTCGGATTTGTGGGTTTTAGAATTCTGGATTTTTGATTTCTGGATTTTGGAATTATAGATTTCGGATTTCTGGATTTCATCACCAACCCTAAATTTGTTTATATTTTTAATTATTTTCACAGATTACCAATGTCACTAGCAAAACACTGAGCGTTTTGTGCATGTTGTGAATTAATCTGCTCGATGAAAAACGTCTTGGCCAATTTTTGCAAAGCTTGATAGCCGTGAACGTTACATCCAACTAGAATCATGTCAAAGTGAAAACTGACTAACAAATATGGTCTAGTATACATAAACATTTAATTTCGCCTAATACTAATTTCATTATTTATTCACATGGGCCAGACGAATTTTAACATAATTTAATCTAAGAATTTATTATAACACTAATTGGTGGCAATGCTTTTTGCGATTGATATACGGCATCATGAACAGTTGGATAAAATTTGAACGATCCATCTGAGTATTCTTTTAAATCGCATTTCTTCATCATTTCATATACAGGACCTAAAAATCATTTAACAAATAATAAATGATCTAATTTTGTTTTTAAAATAAGATTACTCACAAGAACTTCCAGCAATATATACAAAAATGGAAAGCTTAGTTATTTCCCGTATAAGCATTTTTAATGATGTTATTCCAGATGGGTCAACATAACTAAGAGCCGAGAAATCAATGATTAAACACTTAATATTTAATGAGTATGGACTCTAAAATAAATTAAATACATTATTTAAAATTGAATTATTATTTTTATACTATATACCAAATGTGTATTTTGTAAGTGTGCATTCTTGACCATCTTCCTTGTTTCTTTTGCTAAGTCTAAATCAATCAATGAACAGAGCTCTGACTTAAAAGCACTGCGTGATGCAAAGTTAACACTCCCACTATAATGAAATATTTTAATTCCTTCCAATTCCTTTGCCTTTAACAAATGATCAACATCATTAGTATGATCGTGTGTAATACATAATAAATATATTAAATATAGTAAAACTTACAGTCTTGTATCGAGTAACATCCAGGTATAGGTCGGTCCCGGGAATATTTCCCAGAAGACAAGTGTATGGTTTCATACCGCGAACAAATATGCATGTTAAACTTAATGTGATTCCAACAGCTAAACCAATATCTATTGCCACAAACACAACTATAGAAAATGTTGCAATCCAAACCAGAGCGTCGAGTCTACTTAGCTTCCAGAATACAAAGAATTCTTTCGTTTGCAGGAACATACTTTTAAGAGCTACGACGATAACACTTGCCAATACACACTTAAATGAAGTAAATTTAATATACCTATAAATATATACAGAGTTATAACATAATACTGACATACCCTGGGTAGTGATTCAAAAAAAGGCCCTATCCACAAAAGAATTATCGTCAGAATTGCACATGAAATTAAGGATGCAACTTGTGTTCGGCCACCAACCGATTGCTGAATTGTAGATCTTGAAAGTGATGCAGCAAAAGGCATGCACGAGAAAAAAGATCCTAATAAATTACCACCTCCCATAGCCAAGAGCTCTTGATTGTAATTGATTTCATAGTTTAATTTCTGCGCAAAAATAAGGGCCATTGACACTGAAACCGTATACGAAACCATTGCAAGAGTAAATCCATCTACCGCCATATCCAATAGCAGTTCAAACTTAGGCAGCTCAAGATCTATATCAACAGAAAATATAACAATAAATAATTACAATCAAAACTACAAACGTTTTACCTGGGAATCCTATTGGAATATGTCCAATAGTTTTGACGTTCCAAACATCCTCGAGGAAGAGATATCTCGATAATATTGTACCACTAACAACAGCAATTAATTCTATTGGTACCGGAAATGCACAACGATTTGCTAAATATGGTTTAATCCAATCATTGTTTACTGCTATAATAAAAATAGTGATAGCCGATACCAATGTTGCTGTCAAATTTACATTCCCTAAACTTAATTCGCTCGAAATTGCAATTATGGTCTGAATAAAATTGAATGTATATCTCATTTAGTTTGGATACCTTTAGTAAGTACTTACGTTTATTATTTTAAACGAACCAGATATAACTGGTAGATTTATACCGACTAAATCCTTTATTTGTGAAACAACTACGTGTATAGCAGCTCCAGTTGTAAATCCTGATACAAGTGTTTCCGACAGTAGGGACGATATAATTCCTAGTCTAAAAACGTACATACCCACCTAAAAAAGTTTGTATTATTTATATCTATCAATATAACATAGAACGATTTGTTTTGTAATCCATAAATATTATTACCTGTATCAATCCAACTAGAAAGCATATCGTCGATGCGATTTGTGTTGGTGTATATTGTGGTGTATTATGAGACCAATCAAGTTGTTCTACTATACTGCTACCGTTTGATAACAATGTACGTGAATATAGCGGATCTGAAAATTGGAGAACCGTTTTTCCTACCATTATACCAATGACAGCAAATGTACCTAAATAATATGCATTTATAAATAAAATATTTTTAAATTATAAATATTAATTATAAATACCCATGGAATTGTGACGTGAGGTACCAAACACAAAATAAACTAGCACTGGAAAGAAAGCTGTGTAAATACCAAGTACAGGTGGTACATTAGCTAGAAGTGCATATCCCATTCCTTAAATTAATATAAGATGATATATATATATTATAATGATTTGTTTTATTTATTTTATTTCATCGCCGAAAAAATATTCCACTTTCAAATTTGTGACAATAAATAAGTCGGTATTTTTTTTTGTAGTATAGACTATAGATATAGGTTCAGACACAAAAATTAGGTATAATAAATACAGTTTTATTTTACATATGTCTTATTGATAGACTTGCTTTTTCAAATAAAAATCAACTAATTGGTCAAAGTTTTTTTGTAATGCAATACGGAGCAATGTTTTCAAGTTACCATCCAATAGACGACTTCGGCAGTCTGATTTAATATGTTTTAACACAGAAAATATTATATTTTTTTTTATTTATGCGAACCGGTCATGGAAACTACTTTTAAAATTTAATTATGAAGAACTGTGAACTGGATATTTTTTTCAGCTGACGCCAAAAATGTAATTCGGAAATAATTAATGAAGAATCCCATTGTAAAACGGACAACTCTAATGGACATTTTGGCTATATATATAAAAAAAAACATTTGTTAGTCGATAAGATTAAAATGAATATTAAATTTTTATTTTTTTTATAGAAAATATCGGTAAAATTTTAGATCAGTTTCTTTACTTATTTTTAAAACATTTTTATTTTATACACAAATTGACTGTTGTTATTGTATTTATAGATTGTACACGTATAAACATTACTACCGCCGCAATGTTTGTCGAAACTGACAACAAACAAACAGTAGTTATGTAAATAATGATATAAATGCCTGTTTATCATATCAATAATCGTAAAACAATTATTGGACTAGTAAAAACCAAACGTATTTTACGTATAAATAAAATCTTACCTTGAGGAATATGCATAATGCCTACAGTACACCCACTCACAATGTCACCGATAAGGTCAGTTTTAATGTCATACCGCGAGATCCATGTGAATAATGGGAAAACAGAAAGAAAACACTGCTTAGGATTAATACTGCACATTTTTGATTTGATTGCTTTGCTTGCTGAAATAAAATGTACACATAAATTAAATTAGATTGATGTTTGTAAAATATACGCAATCACACATACCACTTTTATGGGGTGGCTTGGAATATTTGTGTTCATGATTAAGCTGTTCCTGCTCGTAATATTGTCTCTCAACCTTGAACACGGGACATTGATCAATACTATGATCAGATGTATTATTTGCCATCTTCTGTATTTGAATTGTGAATGTTCACCTATAAATTGAAAATATTGAATATATTTCGCCAATCTCTCTATCAAATAAAAGATAATATATACAAAATAATAATAATAATATTTGTGTATTTTAAACAATAACATTTTATGGAGTACTATGTAAATAGTTTAAAGTTATTTGGACTGTTAAAACACAATATTTATATTTGTTTACTATTTCATACAAAATAATAGAATACCAAAGAAAATGATAGTATAGATACGTTATATAAAAACGTGTTAATATATATAGTATATTTAGTATTTATGGATAACAAGGTTTATCACGGCCCTCGATTTGAAATATTATTGATTCTTCGAACGCACATCAGTACGACTTTTTCCGTAGATCTTGCGTTGAGACGGATACTTGACTGATTCATCTTCACAATTCAATATTGAAAACTACTTTCGGCCATCTGATGCCGCAGTGGCTGAAAACAGTTTGTAGTTTCCCGGCTTGATTTAAATTAAATGGCCATTCATGGAAATTATTTAATAAGTATAACTGTATATATTAAAAAAAACATTTACAATTGAAGATGTTCTGTTGGATAAAGTGTCAAAAATATATTGGATGTCTGTTATTAAGCGTAATTGTAATATTCTTGACTATTTTAAGCCAATATGTTGAAACTTTGCAAAACGACATTTTGATGTAGATTAAATGCTATTTTAAAATATGCCTGTAACAATGAATGAACCATAACAATGAGTACATTGACGACCATACAATAATATGCATTAATCGACAATTATATACTTGAGCATTTAGATTCAATCAATCTTGATATAGAAGGTCTGACGTGCAAGCTCCTTGAACAGCATCAAAGAATACCTTGTTAATTAGCACCTCAATATTAAGGAACATTCCAAGAGAAATTTATTTGTTTTTCAGAGTTTTGTTCTCTTCGTCGCAGAGCAGAGCAGATTCATGTATTATACTGACCTGTCATTGTTGTAATCGTTTTGATTGTAATGAGGAGGCTGATTAAGCAGGATCTCGCCTCTACTATATATGTCGATTAATATACTTATACAAGGAAGAAGGAGAGGTCATACTAATTGGTCTGAAGGACTTAGTGGTATCCTATAAATATGTCGAGTAGGGGATTATTGATTTTATCATTGCTATTCTCTAGAACTGCAGAAAATATCTATTCCACCACAATGTATTTGAGTGGCGAAAAGGATTTTATTATTTTTTTTCTTCACTAATGATGGACCTTACCTCCTTTCTTCAGTTTTCAGGAGTTTTAAGGATAATAGGTAGCATTTTTAAATATTATATAATAAACATTTAGTACGCCGTATCCACATTTTAACTATTAACTATGCCATACAGATATTTCTGGGTGATACTAATTTCACTACGAAGTAATATTTATTATGCACTAAGAGTGCGGGCATTTGTTAAGCCTTTCATTTTTCACAAGTCTAACAAGGTGGGTGGAATGAATGAAGTTTTAAATTACTTGGATGATATTTAAAAAAAAACAAGACAAATCTTATTGTAAATTTCAAGTTCGCGAAAATTATATCACAAATTCACATCTTAGCTACTCACTATATGAGACATATTTTATACTGCCTAATTTTCATTAGTATTTATTTGTAGATACGTATAATGTAATTATAGGAATATATAAGTTAATGTACTCGTTCATAGTGAATAGTAATATAATGAAGAAGGTCATTGAGATAAACAGCAAACTGGTATAATATATAGTCGTACCAATAACACTTTAAAAATTTCTTTATAGATTCAAAATCAAACACAATTAAATAAAATATGCATTCACTGTTCACAATCATTTATGTCTTTGCACATTATATTACGATTGAATATAATCTAATGACTACTGTAATGAATACCGCCGTAGTCGGATGATTATAATAATTTTCATCTCTTATCAATTAGTATAATACATTTTAAAATGTATATATATATAGCTATATATAATAACTAATATGCTTTGTTGATATATTTGGTAAGATAAAAACAAGGCTGAAATAATATTTATTTTAGGATGTCACAAGTTGAAAACATATATTTATATTGTGTATATGTTCCGATTTAAGAAGCGGCCACAATTTGAATCGGCAATCGTTAGAAATATCATTGTCTTCTTTATAAAGATCCTGTGCATTAATCAATTTATATTTATTCTTTAATGAAATATATTTTCGACAATCGCAGAATATATGGTTTATGGTTATCGGAGTCTGGCATTCCTTGCAATGTGGTCGTGGTTCGCGAGTAAAAATATACTAGTGATTCAAACGGGTGTGCCCAATTCTTAGCCTAGTTACCACAACGGAATATCTTCTTTTGAATGTGCCAGGGATGATTGATTCTAATGTATTTGTTTTAATATCTCTTAATTTGTTAGACTTTGCCATTTTTCGTTCCATTTTAATCTAAATTTTTTTACAATTTTACAACGAATACTTGATGGTGTAATTGAAAATTCAAGATAATGTTTTATTCGCTATTTTGTCCTTTATTTTCTAAATAATCTGCTCTCTTATGTGACGGAATCCAGCAAAACACAACATGTTGTTCATTTTTAACTATGTCCATTATAACATACATACTACCGTTTGTACAAGCAGTGGCTGAGATGGATACAACTATAATATTGTTTCTAGAAACACTAAATATCAACGCAATTTTTGTATTTTGTTCTTTAATGTAGATTAATGATAAAACTATAATTATAAAAATATACAGAGTACGATTACACTCTCCTAAGACTTGAACCATAACTTTCGTAGCGCCATCATCACAAATTTATAATCGTTGGAAACCGATAAATTTTGTTTTTTTGCAAAATATCAAACTTATAACTGTTCTCTTAATACACACATAATCTCGCCGTCGTAAAAACATCATGGAACAAAGAGCTGTAATTAAATACAATGCCAAACTTGGCACATATGCCGCGCAAACGTTCGAAAAGATAAACAAGTTTGTGCTGGAAGCGATTGTGCAAGAGCAACCTGAAGAAATTCAAAAATATTTGGCACAAAAACATGTTTCTGTGATTGCCACTCAACGTATTCACCTGATCTGATTTTGTATATGTGGACACAATAAAGGCGGCCGTGACGTGAACTCTGAAGGCTATTCCGTTGAATGACCTTGAAAACTCATTCCAATCACTGTTGAATTCGCTGTCAACGTTGTATCGACTCGAAAGAGGACTACTTTAAATTAACACTTATGTTATAATATTTGAAAAATATCAAACCATTATTTTATAATTACAAAAGTCTTAGAAGAGTATATTCTATTCCTACTTTATTATTTGATACAGATCCGTCTGTGTAAATTTGAACAAATGACGTATATTTACTGCAGAAACTGATAAACTCGATTTTAATTTCAGCTATCGTTAAATTGTCTTTTTTTAAGCCAAAAATGTTCTAAAATCTATTAAATTGTATCCATGGTGGATATTTAGTATATATAGATATATTAGTTGTTTTGGGATATCTATAATAATATTTTCAGAAGTAGATTTATTAATGTTTTTGATCTTATAGAGTTCAAAATTAATATACCTAGCCTATTGGACTTGTGCGAAAGGCACCGGTTGATAAACGTATACCCTAATAATGTACTGGACCGAGTAATGATAGGAGAGTTTTACTAGTTGAAGAATGCTTCCATAGTTTAGTTTAGATAATACCAATGCATTATATATTTTTAGCATTGAATTTCTATCACTCCCCATTCGGTACCGACAAGAGCACGGAAAATATGTAAAATTGTATAGCATTTTGCTTATAAAAAGAGTGCTATGTGATATTTCCATTTATTCCATTTATTAGGTGTATGGCTATTTCGCCGAATGTATTGAATGACTGACAAATGTTTTGTATGTGAGTATTTTATTTATTTATTTATTTTTTATGTCATTCAATAATTGCTAATTGTAAGGAGCTGTGTAATATAAGATTATCTTTTCCTCTAATGTACATAATAATATCGTCAGCATATATAAGATTTTTTACATGTTCCTATAAGTGAATTTTAGAGATTTCATTCATATGCATTACAAATAATATAACACTTAGTATAAAGCCTTGTTGTACACTGTATCTGATAAATTATTTCATAGAATTACATTAAATTTAAGATTTTAGATTTATTATAAAATTATTTGTCGATAAATACCGAGACATTTCTAAAATGGCTATATTATTGGTTGACTTATGTTTACGAAAACCGAATTAATTATGAGTTACATATGAGTTTGTTCTCACATCCCTATTTATAGGTATATAAATTTTACCTTGACGCGAAACTTAAATGATCATCTGATTTATTGCTAGACATACTAGTTCGTGGTGTAGTTTTTATAGAATTGTACGGAAGGTTGTATTGAGAAATGTGAACAATTTTACAGTATTTTACAGTACATACATACATATAATTATTAAGATAATGATGTGTTTTTTATTCAAAAATCATAATAAATGAACTCATCCATGAACGATTAAATTTTATTGTTGAATCCATGATTATTCACCGAGTTATTCTCTTCCCTTTAATTGAAAATACAACCAATATTTTATATATAATATGTACATATAGAACGCATTTATAATGTAGCTTTGTCAAGTTTTCCTACCATTTGTTTAACTGCATTCTGACGATCTCTTTATGATAAAGCCTGGGCTATATTCGCGAAAACTATCCAGATCTTATCACCAATTATGGTATTCCAAAAATCAAATTACAAATAAACTGTGGTTTTCTACAATGTATATGCATGTATGTACATCATACTAATTTGCACTGATTTAAGTTATTTTATTTTATTTAAGCTTCGAGATAATTTAAATTATTAAGCGTAACTAACAGTTGCGTTAATTTCTTGCTAACAAGATATGATCACATTTCAATTTATACGGATTTAATTTGCTAAAATATACAACTTTTTAACTATTTTATTAAGTGACATTTCAAATATTGGATGTCATGTCGCGCAAGGACTTGGTTAATAAAAAGTTTCGACAGAAAATGTTATTAGCTGCTATTGCTGCCTAGTTTGAAGGTAAGGCTTTCAACTTGTCGCTTCCAAACACAGCTTACAAATTAAAAAAAGCATTCCAAAATTTAGATTTTTGCATTTGTTTATAAAATTGTTGTTGTCTTAATGTTCAATTCTCGACATATGACATTTCTATGTAGACATTTAATAAACGATATGTCTTATCTCATTGGATCCTGTAATCCCTTGTGGAACATAGGACTTCGGTCTGCCCGGCCGGGATCGAACCGATGACCTCCTATAAACCAGCCAATGCGTTAATCCACTCGACTATGGCTATGGTAGATATGTCGTTAAGCCAAATTGGTCACGATTTTAGTGTATTTTTAAAATAAATTTTGTTGAGTATAGACATTTATGCCTTAACTACACTACAAACCATATACCAAATACCACGAACCATTTACCAGCTAAAAAATTGGAGAGTTGAATATGTACATGCACCTATACATGTAAACGTTAAATGATGTACATATGTCATAAGATTTTTGCGGTACGTGAGTTGATGTAATGTGAGCCACAAACAATAACAATATCCATATTTATGTAACATTTATGTTATTGATATTTTCTGATGTTTGACATTTATTTTGTATTTTCATAAAGATTTTAATAATACTAAAATCACACCAAGATAAAAGCTCTATAATATATGTTAGCTAACATGTCAATACGCCGAGGTGGTGGTGTGGCGATTTATGTTAGTTGCTTACTCGCTCAAAGCTCGAATCATTGCCACTTCTATTACTGGTGACCGTTACTTTTTTAAATGCAATTAATTGTTTGTTGAAACTACCTATATTTCCATCATGGATAATTTTATTTGGTGTTGTATACAAGTCTTTAGCTATTGATGTACTGCCAATTATCGACGATATATTAACTATGATGATGTCGTTTGATAGTCGCCGAATGCTTGTTTCTTTAATTTATCCTATACATTGAATCGCGCAAGCAACAACACAAATACATGTGAACTAAATAGTTTAATGTGTAAAAGGATTTAGCGTCAGTCATGAACTGGCGTGAATCCCAACCATCTCATTCTCAACAAAGCCCAATATGTTTTCATTTCCCTTGCACGCAAAGAGCTGTAATTAAATACAATGCCAAACTGGCACATCTGCCGGGAAAACGTTCGAAAAGATGAACAAGTTTGTGCTATAAGTAATTCTTGTTCAAGAGCAACTGTTTTTCTGTGGCACAAACGATTTCAAGACTGACGGGAATCTATTGAACACGACGAACGTTCCGGACCATCGCACATCATCGAAAACCTGAAGCCAAAAAGTTCGTGAATTCTTGGCAGAAGATTAAAATGCGCCCATCAGAATGATAGCAGAGGCCTTGGAAATGCCGTAGGGGACTATTCAATCCATTCTCACTGAGGATTTGAACAAGAGAAAGTGCGTCAGGAGAAGTTCAAAGTGAAGACAAAATGCTCATTTTGTTCTACGATAGCAAGATCATTGTCCACTAAGAATTCGTTCCACCTGGCCAAACAGTCAATGCCGTCTTTTATCTTGATGTTCTGAAGCGTTTATTAGCCAGAATCACCCGTGTGCGACCTAATTACCACGGTGGAGGGAGTTGGAGTTTGCTGCATGACAACGAACCCGCACACAATGACATTCGATTGAGCGATTATTTGGCACAAAACCATGTTTCTGTGATTGGCCAATGCAGTATTGAATTGATCTGATTTGGCTCCGTGTGGCTCAAGGGTGCTATTTTGAAGATGTGGACACAATAAAGGCGGTCGTGAGTCATTCGATCGTTTTGTATTACAAAAGTCTTTGGAGAGTTTGATCGTGTGTACTGTAATATCTTTCGAAGCATATTTTTTTGTATAAACGTCACCAAAAACCCTGTGAGTTTGCAATTTAGTGGCGATATATAGAGCTTGGCCATTTTTGTGATTTCATCTAAGAGATAAATAGTATACATCAGGGCTTAAAGGGTGTATAAACTTTTTATTATTAATATTTTTTAAATTGTGGGTTTAGGCTTTGTGTAGGATTTGTGAATTTTAGGATTACCGAATTTGTGTATTACATTGAGTAATGGATTGTATGTGTATTTGGATTTATGAAAATAGGTTTTGTGCACCTCACTCATATGTTATACCTGAGTCTCTTCCGCCTATCTATCTTCAGTACTCCAACATTGTAAAATAAAAGTCTCGGTCT
>JANSTU010004299.1:0-17776 GCA_027564075.1 Bolitophila hybrida
TAATTATGTATATAATTGCTTTATGTGCGTTTCTATTCACATTCACGCCACAAAATGTATATACACACATAAATGTGTTTAGAAACGTCATTCACTTTTTGCACTGGCTGCGAACTCACACGCCGCACCGTGTGTTATGCAATGCATGTGAGAATAACAGTTATACACACACACACGGGGGATGGAAGGATTGTACGCAAGTATATGTATCAGTAACATATGTGTATATACAATTCAGAAACTATAATACGAGTGTGTTAGTGTGTGCGAGCTCGTCGGAAAACTAAAATTATTAAAGTTAGATAATTGTCAGAAATATGTTCGTTTTGAGATTTATGTCATGAAAGTTGGGTAAAATCGGTTTTGGAATTGGAATTAATGAAGATTTATTAAATGCGATATTAATGCGCCCTGGTTTAAATGGATCGTTTTGCGGAATTCGAATGTATATACTATATATATATGACTGTGTGTACTTGCGTGCATATGTCTGATATAAATTGAGTGAGTGCGTTCGGCGTGAGCTTAAAGCTATGCGTACTGTCGCAAATGTGCGCCCACACTGTCAAGGCACGTTGAAACAATTACATTTTAATCTGTCATTACTTCGGGGAAAATGTTGGACTTATGAATCTAATTGCTCTGTACTTTCCAAGCTTTTCCATAGAAATTTAATGATTCACAAAGCTTTTAGAGGATATATGCAAGTATGTTGTTTTTTTACATGCACTATAGAAACCCTTTTGTAATAGTAAGATTTTTTTTGTTTCTAAACATTTCACGCGCTTTTAGCATTATGTACGGATTGGCCAAGCTTTATATCTCACTCTTTCTCTTCTTTCTGTACATGACATTCTGTCTAAAAATTTCCAATTATGTTTGAACATGTTTTTATTGATTTTTACTGTTAAAATCGTGTGTATATGAGTCTATGTATTTATGCATAAAAATACAAGCGCATAACTCGCAAAAAATGTTTGTGTGTGAGTCTGTGTGTCTATGCGAGCCGAACAAACAATTTAATTAATTTTCTGCATACACGGTAAAATTTAAAAAAAAACATGGTATGCGAGTTTGGACAGCGCATTGCACATTTATAAATGTATACATATATATATATATACACCCTTTCCCAAATGCCCAATAATTGGCAAGAATTATCGACGCCAATTTATGGTTATTAATTTATATATACATAAATTTAAAATATATAATTTTGTATGGATCATATTATAAGAGTATAGATGTAATATACAGAAATACGTGCATATTTTAATTAGTCTAATCATTTGTTTGTACGATATTAAACGAGTTTACGAAAAAAATCAACATAGATTTAATGATCAATTAGGAATGTTAATGATTTAATGATTTTATGATCAATTAGTTTAAATTTGTGAATTAAACTTTATAGCATTTTCTTTAACGACATTTTTACTTGAAATTATTTTATTGATGATATTTGTATATCAATATGTTTTTCAAAAAATACAAGAAAGAATAGCATTATAATATAATACAAAAAATTGTTTTATTTTAGTTTCGCAAATACAAAAATAACAAACAAAATTTTAAGGATAGAATTTTCAGGGTTCTAGCCTTTCGTGCAGAGTATTTATAAAACTCGAGAACCGCAGGTCTGATTTAGAAGACAAAACAGAAATACTAGAAATTCTCGACCTGTCAGAGAGGACCAACGAGGAGCAACGCTTATTATGAACAAAATAGATTGAATGCATGTAAACCGTGCCCTAACTGTAGCCTCATTCAATCGTTAAACTACGTTGCCACACATTAAAATTTAAAAAAATACAATAATGTGTTGTTTTGCTATTAAAATAAAATAATATTATATATAGTATATACTCTTTTCAATCATCATTATCATAAAACTTAAAATTTTCAAAAAATATTTTTTACAAAAAACCATAATTTCTTGACACAGGAAGATGTTGAAACTTCGCACATAAGCGAATGTACCACAGCGTTCAAAACTCTACGCAATAATTTTGAATTTGCGATAAGCAATAAGGAATAATATAATTAGTTCTTGTAACCTATGTATTTCCTTTTTTTCAGTTATGTAAACACAGCAGTATAGATGTATAATACTGTATGTATTTTGTTGACCGTGTCTGTGGAGAGAATATGGGAACGTCACTGAGATGAAAGTGGCGCCCGGTGACGGTGATCGGTGACGGTGATCGGTGACGGTGATCGGTGACGGTGATCGGTGACGGTGATTGGTGATCATTGAAGAAAGGAGAAAATATATTATTTTGCCTCACATTGTCAAGAAGGTTATGTAAATAAGTATTTTTCATGAACATTTAATTTGTTACTTAATCTATATTATACGTTTTGACACCATCTCTACTAATTTATTTAGTACCGAAGTAGCCATTGATCTATTAACATAAAAATAATGGTTTAATATTTTGAGGAAAAAGCAAGAATTATTGCTCTAAAAAATGGCTGTGAGCTCTCCAATGTTCAAATTGGAAGAAAAGTGGGATGCTCTGAAAATAGTGCTCGTAATATTTTGCTCGAAAAAACGGAAGTGGTCGTCCTCTTATGACATCTGATCGCAAAAATCGGCTTTCAAAGCTATGGGTTTTAAAAGACCAATTTATAAATGTTAACTCACTTAAAAATAAGCTTTTAGACACCACTAGAGAAAATTTGGGAAGAACAAGCAATGGAATGGGCTAATGTCATTTTTACGGATGAAGCAAAGTTTAATCTTTTTGAGAGTTCGTCGTAGATTTGGAGAACGATATTCTGCTCAATGTATTGTACCAACCGTCAAGCATTCTGGTTATGTTATGGTATGAAGAGTAATTACAAAATATGGAGTTGGTAAACATATAATGCTAGAATGCATGGTAAATAACCAGGTTTAATATAATTAATAAGGGTGTAATACAATTGAACGTCTCTCCAAATTCTCTAAAAACCCATTTTTTAAGATGACCCTACACCGTGTCACCAAGCCAAAGTGGTAAGTTTTTTTTTAGTATGCATTTTTGATTAATATATTTTCAGGTAGGGAAACATAATGCTATTTGTGTTGTGCTACTCCTATTGGAGCTACTGTGTGTCAACCATAGTCATAGCCGAGTAGGTTATTGCATTTGACTGGCTTATGGGAGGTCGCCGCTTCAATCCCGGCCGCCAGACCGAAGTGTTTTTTGAATGTAGCACTTTAAATCAGTAGGTTGCTCTTGCTATTAATAGCCTATTTCTGAAATAGATTATTGGTTTGGAATAACTAATAATAACTAATAATTGTCATCAATTAACACATACACATACCCTGTACAGAACAATAAGTGTATGAAGGCGTTGATGATTCACGATTGCGAATATAAAAAGCAAAATAGATCTCGGTGCATATAGATATCTCACAAATATGCGCATTTGCCCTGCAAAGTTTTTTAGAATCGCATCAGGTCAAATTAAGACTCCTAACCACCGGGAATGTGTTGTGAGTGTTAGTGCACAGTAGCTCCAATAAGAGAGTAGCACAGCACAAACAGCACATTAGCATGACCTGACCAGTCGTGTGAACCCGTAATAGTCAATGAATCCGGTGTGCAGCATCGCACACTGGCCCTGTGTCCCACAAGGGATTACAGGATCCAATGAGATGAGTGCTCTAACACTCACAACACATCCCCGATGGTTAGGAATCTTAATTTACCCTGACGCGATATAATGTAGAAACTGGAATATCATCGCTGGATTGTCCCGGAAACATTCCAGATCTAAATTTGATTAAAAACCTATGGCAAAACACGGGGAAAAAGATCAAATTCCATCAACCTGGAACGATTCAGGAACCTAAAAATATAATCGAGAAGGTGTGGTACGAGGAAATAACTACAGAATATTTAACTTCGCTATGCCAAAAATGATAAAAGACATGAAAAAGGGCAAAGGTGGCAGCACTAAATATTAAAATTAACCAATTGTTTTTTTTATATTTAATATTTATTATTGTTATAAAATAATAAAAAAAATAATTATCTTAAAAATGTGTTTTAAATAACAATAAAAAAAATAAAAACATTAAAATTCTAACATAAATTGTACCTATAACCCATGGAGTTTTTGTTTAGAGCAGCAATTGTTGGGTCTAACTGTACAATTCTTTATAACTTACTTTACATTTTTAAACAAAAATTCTAAAGCTCGCATTAAATCTTTATAGTCCACAATGACTCTTCAAGATTTAAGCCTATTAAAGCTTATCTATATCCTAATTAAAAGCTTCCACCGGATTTTTCATTCCATTTACGAGGATGTGATAAACTCCATTTTAGGAGGAATTAATTCACACACAATATATACATCACAATACAAATGCACAGAAGCTCGCACAGAAGTTATAGAGAGACTGCGCATATGTTTTTATTGTATATTCGTTGTACAGTGTGTATGTGAGTGTGTGTGTATTATATAAGGACACACTTTTCTAGCAGGCACAATACCCAATCAAATCCCCTCGTCAGCAGCTTCAAAGAGCCCGATCAAGAGTGCTCTGCTCCGCGCCGCCAACTCACTTCATGACCGGCATATTGTCCAAACTCATATACACGTACTCTGGCAAATTCTAGCGGGCAGGTGGTTGGACATTATACACTTATGTTTGTAGTGTGTATATGTGTATTCTGTATATAACATATAGAATATAGATATATAATATACAAGTGTATTTATAGAGCATCGAGCTGTGTGGAGTCCATTTGATTTTACTGCTCCGGGATTTTTTCACATTATATTGAACACGGTTCGAGTGACAAGAAGAAACCCCATTATTTCGGGCTGCGCACACATTTTGCATTCATGTCAACTGGACGACGCACAAAAACACGTATTTCGCACATATATAAAGGATATTATATATATGTATAACATATATATGATCGTCCTGGTATAGAGTCTCGCATTTGAGTGGCTGCTGATGGTGTGTGCGCAACCTTTCGATTGCGCAGGACATTGACAAACGGCCCGATAAATGATGTTGTCCGGTATACAGAGTGAGACACGGCCGGCGGGTGCGATGAGCATTACGTACACATTATGGTTTATATTGATCGTGTTGGCGAGACAGTATCACAGAACCGTCTATACATACCTATACGCGCATATAAACGAACGATTCTCGAAGATGTGTCTTATATTTTAACTATCACCGATCAATCTTAATATACGAGTAGATGCATCCAAAATGGGAAATATATTTATTTATGTTCTCTCCGATGATATCATGTTTCATTAGGTTTAGCTGCCATTTTGTACCAAAGTATAAAATTCAGTGCAGTTTACTAGTTTTTGATTCTAATAGTAACATGATCCTGATACTATAAAGAAGTACTAGTACAGCACGATTTTCTTTACATGATATATGTGTATTCTTCTTACGCGTCGTGTCTGACGGAATATACATTAAATTGTTTACCAATAGAGTTTTTTTTTATAATGTTATTTGTTTGGGGCGTTGCGTGCAGAGGTTCGAAGAAAGTCATGTATTTGTGTTTACACTTTTAGCGTGTATGACCGGACTAGACATAATTAAATGCCAAGAATCAGTATGCCTTTACTGCGATTTACTCCAATTAATTTTTCAATTTTTTTTTTTCTCTGTGTTTGCGAATTGTTTTGATACTTCGGTAGTTTTGCTGCATCAAATTTTTATTTAACATATCCATTTTGCATATTATATACATCCATGTCCGCATGTAAACATTCCATTATTGCACACTCACACCCACAATCACACACACACATGCAATAAACTCAGTCACGCACCAGCACCGATCGGGTTAAACAATTTTTTTTATATTGTACAGTTTTCAATGGCCGTTAAACCGCGTGCTCGAATGAACGACGAATTTAACACTCACGCGTTCGGTAATATTTTGATCTCTTTTTTTGGGCGTCCTGCGGTAATCCTGTGGTATATTAATTCCCATGCGTGCGAAAATGCAAATCCAATCAAGTGTAGATGTGTGTGTGTGTGTGTTGGCTCTGCTGAATTTCCATCAATATTGCGATGGCAGACTGCGTCATGTGTATACATCTATATATTTGTATATACTATTAGACTGTAGCATGGGTTCTATGGCTCATTTAGAATTCTCGGGCGAGCCAGCAGCGTGTACTCTGCGCTTCCCGAAGCATATACTAATGAAGCCTCCGGTGAAAGGTGGTCTGGAGGTGCCCGCACAAATTGCTCTACTAATATACGTAAGCGTGCGCGTGCATACCACCGGGACGCTTAAGGTGTGTTTTCAATAAATGATTTCCGTTTTGGGGTGGAGTTCAACTAAACAGATGTGGGCGACTTGATGCGTGTGTGTCTGAGTTTTTTTTCATCCGTTTTAGAAAATTATTTATTGTTAAATGGTCTTTTTTGCTACTTTCAAAATATACGGGCAACGTGACTCATCTGGTTTGTGCGCTGTGCCAAAACAAACGCATACTTTTTCGACGAGAGATGAGGAAAATGCTTTCGTAAAACCAATTTTCGGTAGAAAACCCGATTTGCACAAACCGCACACAATGAAAGCAAACTTTTTGTGTTTCACACACACACACACATACATTAAAGTTTGTTTGTTACCGTCACACACACATTACACTCACATAAACATATAGACATGTATATGTATATATAGTAAATACTTCCCTGCAAAACCCTTTGTGTGTTTTCAGTTATGTGGTTTTGAGGTTTTTTTTCAGCTTGTGTGCGGCCGCGTGCTCATACATTTATGCGGATTATATTTCGGCTAAAGTTTCTGCTAAAGTCTACATACATATCTACTATATATACATATATATATATATTTGTATATATTCATATAACCCGCACGCAAAATCCCGATTATTTTATGGTGGCATTCACGTGCGTGTATACCGTTAGAGTTTGTGGATTTTGCACACTAAACACAACTCATTCAATCCACATTATATTTATATGTAAATAGTAGTTTATATATAGTTGTCTATTTACTTTGTTTAAAATCAATGAATTTCTATATATAAAGAACTTCCCACATACCCGCACACCAACACACCCACACCTGAGATTATAAACATTTTTCTGTATACGTGCGCACGAGTAAATATTCTTCTGTGCGCACATGTACTTTTGTGTATTGTTGTTTCTTTTGATGTTAGTTTCAAGAATAAAAATATCCATACTTATTTTAAATACACAGCTTAAAGCTCACGCGGTCATAAACTATAAGTTTCTTTGTAGAACTTTTGGCCGTACATATGCGGGTAATGCCAATATGGGTTTCGAGAAATTTAATACGGGTTCATAAAATTAGCCAAAACACCACAAAGAAACTGAATACTACAAAAACTTAAAATGAGCTTAATTCACAATCGGGTTTTTGGGTTTATAGGACAACTTTTTTGGATCTGTATGTGCAAATTGAGCGTGTTCAACTGTGGGCGACAAATTGTCTGCTATAAATACAAACAGTTTAAAAAAGGAAAAGTTACAAACATAATACAAACATAAAAAAAAAATAAACATGTTAAAATTTTATTTTTTTAAAATTAATATATTTTTTTATTATTGTACCGAACAATACATGGAATTACATGGAATTTAAATAAAGGTTATATACAGGTTATAATATATGTGTAAAAATACAGAATAAAATAAAATTAAATTATACAAACATATACTATATAGAGTATATATGGAACAGTTAAACTTTTGTCTTATCTTTTTGGCAATTTGTGGATACTACGAGAAAAAATCCTTATCTTTTGAATTAAACCAAAAATTTATCGGATCTCTTTTTAAGAATCGAAGAGCTGCTCAGCGAGCTCGTGGCTCATCGACGAAAATAGGTGGTAGTCGAAAGGAACAAGGTCTCAGCAGGCGTTTCTTGACGACGATACCCATTCCTTGTCCAAAAGAGCCAATTATTGGTCTTCAACTTTCCTGAACTGATTTTCACGTGGCTCAGGTAAAAACTGCCGTATTTATGATTCGGCTGCCGATTTCTTCAAATTGAAGAAGAAAATCAGAGCTTCGCGAACTTTTTTGGCAACAAACATCAAATGCTTCGAAAGCTCTTGTAAGTGGAAGTTTATCATTTGGAGTATTGAGCTTGTTTTGGTTTCTTCCCGAGAGGCTCAAGCGCAGCATGTTATCGATTTCTATACAAATAATAAAAATGTATGGCAAGCCCAGTTTATACATTTTAAGATTACACGAACCTTTTAAAATGATAATATAATCTTTAACGTGCAAATATTTAACCAATATAAGAACACCGATTTTCTTAATATATCTAAAATATGGTAATACTAATAATGACTGAGGTTTGTGGTGGGAAATGTGCATATTTTTGTGATATTTGTAGTAACATCCGCTGAGGAGTGACGACCTCACGAAGCCGATCATTCGGAGATGTTACTAGGCAATGCACATTGCGTCTGCTATCCCAGTATTGTTTTGATGAGAAGTAATTCCCTCAAGAAAACATCCGATCGTTTGGGGTAGGCCCGTATAACCCTAGGTCGAGTACAGTATCGGCTGAAACGGTTCACCTAGCCGTAAATAGGTACCGCGGGGAAGGGGAGCCCCAGTGAGCAAGCAACTTGTTGTTTATGTGTATGGATAATTTTTTATGCTGATAAGCGATATTGTATAATAGTTGTAGTTTAAAAAAAATATTAACAAAAATAAAAAAATAAAAAAAGTTCTTTTCTGAATCGATTTTATTAGATTTTTTAAAGAATCCTCCAGCCCTAGTTATTCCAAAAAAACGAAATGAAAATCCAATAATTATTAATTTGTTTAAATTTTAATTCTGTGTTTAATTTTCTAGCGATTTTGTTAATCAAATAAATTTATAACCAAAGTTATTTAACAAAAAGAAATGTTTGTGTGATATTCTTTCTTTCCACATTCTTGCTTTGTTAATCGACAAGTTGATTTTTTTTAAAAAATTATTTTTATTGATTTAAAAAGGTTGTCAGAAGTCAATTCAATTTCAACAATTGGACTGAATCAGCCTGCATATGCCGAGATGTGGATGTTCAACTAGTCGAACAATTGACGATTCTCAAACTTTCTCTTCCAAATATTAAAACATAAAAAAAATTGTCTGGAAATAGACTTAGTGAGCTAAAAACAATAAAATATTCAAAAATATATTTTAATGATTTTGTGCATTTTGTAACTATTTATTTTTTGTGCAGGAAAACCCCAGAAGTTGGATATTGCATGAAGCATTTTGATTTCAAATTACTTATATACGACTCTCTTGAGAGTTCTTTATGATCAGTTTAGCCTTTTATGTAAAACCGATAAAAACAAATCACTTAACTACACTATGACCAAAAATTTGAAAGAAGAATTTCTTCTTTTTAAATAGGATGACTTTCTTCTTTTTTAAGGTATGGCTTTACTACCAAAGTTACCATTTATGACTTTTATCAAATAAATAAAATAAATAAATGATTTTTCATTTATAAACATTGTATAATATGAACTATGTAATATAGTTCGGTGAATAAAACGGTACTTTTGGTTAAACAAAAGAAATGGTAATCGGATGATATTTGGTGAAAATATAATTTTAATCAACAAATGACCAGAGATAATAATAAAATGTACAGAATTTACCATTTCAATATTTCAATCAATTCTTTATATTTGGTAAATTTTGAAATTTATTTACCAATTGTTTGATAAGACAAATTTTGAAGCTATCAAAAAAACCTTTTCTACCTGACATCTAAAACAGCCATTTTATGTTTTTTTATTTTCTTTCTCTAATATGCCGAGTTGAAAGAGGAACTTATAATTTTTTCGGTACCCCAGTCAACTGCCAGAATAACAATTGCCTAAAAAACAAAACAAAATAATGTATAACATCAATCTGCGATAAAATAAAAAAAAGATAAAGTACAGTTTAGTTGTGGTATCGTTAAAATAATTGTTAACCAATATTTATGGAAATTTGCCCCGAAATACGAATCAGGTTTCTGAACGTGTCTATCCGCCATTCGCATATTTTTACAATTTCCTCACTCAATTTGCTATTGAATGAAACTACCAACAATTGCAAGCCAGCCCTGGCTTGTAATTCTGAATTCCGCTCACAAAATTATCATTTTATCATCACTTTTTCAAAATTCAAAACTCAATTACCATCACTTTTTAACGAACGCTCTTCTCATTTATATTTGCATGTATAAGTGGTATTACAGAACTCACATTTCCACACTGGCTAACATTGCCATATTTGTAAAATTCGACAGTGTTGTTGGCATCTATTCATTTCCGGTTAATATCATTAAGTTTCCTCGAAAAAACAGCCATGTTTAGTTTATTGAATCCATATTACATACGTCTCACTGCGCTGCATTTGACAATATTTCAATTATCCTCTGTCAGCAACCGAATATACGCTCCTTCCGAAGGACTAAAGCTAATAATGTAAATAATCAGTTTTTTTTTGTTGGTGTTCAAATATATACTTAACAACATGGTGACATATACACAGATTGAATAACACAATGCCAACACAAAAAAAGCAATTGTTCCGTTTCGACGGTATGTGTGTGTGTGCGCGCGCATGTGCATTCTATCCCATTAAACAGCAGTGCGCCTGCATGCGTACGT
Organism: Bolitophila hybrida; assembly: GCA_027564075.1. NCBI lineage: Eukaryota > Metazoa > Arthropoda > Insecta > Diptera > Mycetophilidae > Bolitophila > Bolitophila hybrida. Next base: position 10,664 of record JANSTU010004299.1, read on the forward strand.
GCGCTAACTCTCGATGGGGTATTAATTTTGTGCGCATAAATATCCCTCTATTTTTCTGTAACAGTATATTGCTGTATGTGTGCACATTGTTAGCAACGTATATTTTGGGATTGTCAAATTTGACAAAATACACACGTTTATGCACATATTACAAACACATAATACATATGTATATTATATAATAAAAAAATAACTAATAATATATGTATGTAATGTAGGCCGCGTGTGCGTGTACTTTGTATTGCTAAAAATATATAAATATACGAATAATGTTTGTTTAGGTTAATTCGGTTGGATATTGTGTGCGCGGTCCCGATTTAAGCTGCACAAGGATTGCGCAACTGTATTTTTGTGTGACAATCGAGGGCACATTGTTGACAATTGAAACTGGAGATCTGGGTTTCAAGGTACGATTAAAAAACACAATAGAGGATGAAAAACTGGAGGGTTGAATGACTTACTGCGCATGTATTTTATGGCTCAACTAAACGTGGTGTATATATATAAACTGGTGTTTGTATAATAATGTTATAAAAACATTTATTTATAATATACAATGCGTGTATAAAGTTTCGGGGATTATTCATTTGTTTATTTAGATCTTTAATGATTTGTTTTTTTATTCCATTTGCAGGTAAGCAGACGTTGATTTATGTGCTAAGGATTTCTTTTCAAGTGTATTTCAAGTGAGTGTTAAATAATTTAAATAGACATTATTCAAATGAATGGCAAATAAGTTTATATAAAAAAAAAAACATAATTTACATGGAATATAAAGAAACATGTAATTATTATCTAAATCGTATAATATAGCTTAATAACCGATTGTTCTGTTCCTTGACCACAGTATTGTGCCGCCCAGTTCGTCAGCCACACAACCGCGACGTAATTTAATAATTATAATTCGAGTACAATATGAATTTAATCCAATTATCTTGTGTGTATTTATAATGACTGGTATACCGCGTTTGCGCTTAATTGACGTATCCGCCTTTAATTATTGTGGCTAACGTAATATATGTGTAATTAAATATAAATGTATCGGACGTATAAAGTGATGTTAATTTATAATTCTGAGAATATGTTTTGTTCTAGGAAGCCTGAATAAAATAATAATACAGGAAAAAGCACGTGATTTTGTTGTATTTCGTTTAAAATAGATTAACAATAATTTGTATTCCTTGTTTTTGATTACTTCAAAGACAAAAATCTTTAATCTTTAACTTTTCATCACTGACGAATTTTCTAGTTCGAACCTTCCTCTCTAAGATAGATTAGATAGAAAAATCCATGGGTTTTGCATCAGGTAAGTTCAAGAGCCATTGTGTGGTCGAAATAAAGATGGGAACATTTTTTTTAACCAATCTTGGTTTACACGCGCTTTATGAAACGCCGAATCTTGTTGGAACCTCCATGGCCTCAAACCGTAATATTTCCGTGCCCACGGCTTCATACCAGTTTCCAAAACATTTTCTCGCCACCGTCAATGACAACGATTGGAGATCGTCAATCAGCGTTAACGGAAGCCGCCCACACCTTTACTTGGCCTAGATATTGCCTTCTGATGGCCAATGTCTTAAATTTTTGTATGACCTCTCCGTTAAGTAAACACAATTATTTTGAGAGTTTACAAATTGTTCAATTCGAAAGTTTTTCTCATCAGAAAAATTGTAATTTAACCACATTCGGCCAAGAGAAGCAATTCCTTTGCTGTGTCCAGCCTAACTTGCTGTAGTGTAAGTCCATGCGCTTTATGGATCTTGTAAGGCTTGACCATGAGCTAATTTTTCAATATGTATTGTTGTGAGTGTTAAACCACCGTAGCTCCAATAGGAGTAGTCGTGTGAAAACGTATTGGTAAATGATGGTCACTAGCCCTATGTCCCACAAGGGATTAAAGTATACCATGAGATATAGCTGATCTCCGTCTTAAAAAAGAAAAAATCGAAATCTCTGAAAAGTATTATTTCATAGTAAACATATTTTGGTATTTAATCAAGCAAAATGTCTGCTTATCAATAAAAACTGCAAGAAAAACTAAACGGCGTCACCAAAAATTGCGTGTTTTTTAAAAAATCTTGACTAAAAAAACCCTTTAACCCTCGGTGGTCACACTTAGGAATAACACAGTGGCCACAAGGGGCTAAAATTGACCCTACCATGTTTAAATAATGTCCGCGTTGCCCGTATCGCTCTGAATGACTAAAAAAAATATCAGGATATTATTGGACCTTTAGAATGAGAGTATCATCGAATTTTTTTTTAAATAAAATAAAAAAATGGCGAAGAAAGTGAACAAGGATGCAATGCGTTAAAAAAACATTTTTTACTTAAAAAATCATAATTCTGGCTTTTTTTTGTGTTAGTTTTAAGTTAGATTAAAGTTGAGGTTGAAGTCCACGGAGGGTTAATAACCTTATAGCGAAGAGTAAGAGTATTAGAAATTTTCATAAATTTATGTAGGAAAATAATATTTTTTTAGAAAGATGAGGTGAATTATAATTATTATTATTATTATTAAAAAAAAAGATTTATGCAAAAGGGTTTTTTATTTAACAAAGTCGCAATACTTGGAACAGAGCCAATCGAACAGTATTGGGCGACTCTACGTATTATTGAATTGCATTCATTCGGTCACTTTTGCAAATCCATTAACGGGCTAGTGGGAAGCTTATACAAGAAATATTGACATGACAAGATTAAGATCAATAAAAACTAATAAATATAAATATCTACAAATATACATTAAAAATATGAATATCTGATAATAATATTAACAAGGCTATATCTGGATGCTCTGATCTTGTAGGAATTTCAAATTATAGAAGCCTAAACGTCCTAGCATTTGCATCATGGCATATCTGGATTATCGTCGGTTTGGACAGAACCATATGACATGATCATCAGTCTTACGAGAACCGCATTCGATCCAAAGGGCTTCTTATAATATTGACTCGGTTTATTTGCACTCTGAGGTGGTTGTGGTTGGCGGCTACTATAAAATGATCGATCAAGCTTTTGAGCAAAACTTACATAAGTACCATGGCTGGAGTTGGACTTTTGGCACAGAGTAAGAATGCTATATTGCTTCACCTTCGATCCATCTTATCTTCCATTCAATGTATGTTTTTTTTTTGTTCAGATGTGGTGATAGCTGATCCACTCCGGGTTTGTTTGGTCTATTTTCCCAGAGTAGTCGCTTTCTTCGCTATTTCGTCAACCTTTTCATTTCCAGGCATAACACAGTGTGATGGAATCCACATACTATTTGTACCCTGATTCCACATTCGTGTAGGATTCGCAGGATGTGTCGTCATTTCAAAATAAGCTCTGAACTTCTTGCCTCGATCTTGGGTGACAGTCAGTACTGACATGCCCGTGTGTATTGTTTTAGCGTGTACTAATAGGCATTTCCGCAGTGCTCGCCATTGAATGAGTTACCGGAATAGAATTTGAGTTTGCGGTTTTCAAAGTTATCACTTAATTTCACATCCAAACCTAATTTTTCAAAATATATATTTTTTTTTTTTCAAAAAAATCCTGAATTGAACTACAGTTTATCGGAAATACTCTGCCGGCCATTTTACAATTTTAACCTTATAATATAGGATTTTAGGATAGGATATTATGGTTTTATCTACATAATATGTGTATACAAGACAAGTGCGGTTTTACTTCTATAACCTTGGTGAAAGAAATTCAAAAACTGTAAACATAAATAAATACATATCAAAAAAACTTTTTCCTATTTTTTGTTTAGTTTAATAATTTTTTATCCTAATTTCTGGAAAAATATCGCATTATTCCCATTCATAAGTTTACCCGTTCCCATGAGCTTAATGATTGTCGACCTATAAGTATCCTACCAGAAAATACAGATGCTTCACTATTTAAATGAACACACATTATTCAATGCTTACCAATCTGGATTCCATACAAGGACACAGTACCTCGACTGTACTATTAAATGTAACTGATGACATTTTTCCAGTGGGTAATCCAGTGGCCACCTAAATCGAGAACGGTTGTATTGACAAAATTTAAAATGCATATTGTCAGGAATTATGCTAGGAAGATCCCCTCATACGGAAAACCGGAAATATTGAAATGTTCAATTCAAAAAAAGTTTTCGCACGGTTTTTTGTCCACCATCTCCGGAAAAATCCGTTCGAAGGGACCTTAAGTATAATGAACAAAATGACGCCATCTCGATACGTCTTCTCGTTTTTGAGTTATGTGGCCACTCAGTTTCAAAAACCAGGTTAGGTTATTGATTTGGCATAACTGAACATTAATGCCATCCAATAACATATGTGTATATGTTCATGGATGGCATAAATGTTCCGCACCCTGTATAGAACAATAAGTGTATGATGGCGTTGATGATTGACGATTCAGAATATAAGATCTCGGTGCATAGAGAAATCTCAAAAATATGCTCATTTACCCTGCAAAGTTGTTATATTAATACCTAACCATCGGCATATTAGCATGACCTAATGAATCCGGTGTGCGATTACAGGATCCAATTAGATGACGGTTTCAAAAAACTAATTTAGAGAAAAATGCATTTAATTATGTTTCAAACAGCGTGTTAGTAATGCGTCATCTGTCAAATTGACTTATTTTTATTAGTGGTCTGATGATACGATACGGTAGACAGGGCACTTGGAAACAAACCGGTCCGGTAGCTAAACGGCGCCGCGCATGTTTATAGTCATATAAACAATAATTCAAATCTTTTTTTTGATGATATTTAGAAGACATTAATAAAAAAGAAAACAACAGGGTGCGTACCTTTACAAGTAACTACTTAAATTATCGTTTTAAATGTATTACCATTGATAGCAGTACTTCATTTCTCTTATCTGTTTATGTATTTCCTCAAGCTCAATAACAATTTACCTTCTATCTTCAATATTCATTGGAACTTTAACTTCGATGTTCAAATTTATCAATACCATGATAACATCATATTACATTATTGTCTATATAATCTGAGCTTAACACTATATCTGACTGGTACTCACAAAATCAATGATTACTAAATGCGAATTCTGTTCGCAACAACTCGTAGTGTAATTTACGTCACTCGAAATTATGAATAGAGTAAAAAACCTTGGCCTCATCATAGATAGTAAACTATCCTATGTTATATTTGTGAGGCTTTATTTGTCTCCTACTCTACTATATGGACTGCTCAAAATGCGAGAGGTTATGTGTGTGCGTGTTAGCCCAACAATTAGGGTATGTGCCCAAAGGTCAGGAGCTTTAGCGCCAGCCAAGAATATGGCGCCCCTGCCTCAATTTAAATATTTGCCTGACGAGCTGGCAGCTAGAGCAATGAGCTGCGGCGTGGGTTATTGTTTTTCCTAAACCCTGAACACCACACACACACACACCCTCCGCATGAGACAATGTGCTCATGTGATTTTTGCCGGGAATCTGGCCGAGGGATAAAAAAAAAGTTAGCAAAAAAATATGAAAAGCCGCTAGGCCACTCACCTGATCTCCAATCGCCACGCTCGCTTCCTCCAAAAAACGCGCGTTCCAATTTGAACACAAAAAAATCTACACCGCGAATCTAAAACAATTTAATCACCAAAAACACACTTACAGTTTACTTTACAAAACAAACGTTAATCTCTATGCTTTTTATAATATATAGAATCGCTGTTTGCGTGGCGAATTCCATCCTCTCCGGTCGGCGGTCCAAATCCAAGAGGAAGCCCTTTGGCTTCAGTTTCATAAAATCCCCTCTCCCGGCTTTCTTCGTACTCGATGGAGGGGCGTTTCCGACTATGGGACACGATCCACGCGGCTGGCTGCTTCGTTGCGCCGAAACCGACGATTGCTGATTTGACCCGATTCCTTCCCAGGTAGTTTAGCGGCTAAATTTGCTGACTTGTGCGCTTCAGGGATTTGCAACCTTGGCAAATCTATTTTGTTTTCAATTTATTACATTTCAGCACCTGTACAAAAATGGTCTTTGATTATTAAATTATTATAATAGCCCTTTTCGGCTAAGCTAAAGCGTCTCATCAAATGTTTTGTGGAAAGCGGCGCGCTTTCAAAACTTCGGAGGCGGCCTGCGACCTCCACATAATTTGTTCTCTTCCCACGCCTCTGGCGTGTTACTTCACATCAAACCTCGGCGAAATCCCCGGCACATTACAGTATTTAACTGAATATAAAGGTTGTATGAATTTTCAATCACTTTTATTTATAAAATTCGATAACTCTTTAGTCTTCAATACGTTTTAAACAGTACTTATAAGTACTAGATTTATCTCGCGATAATATTCCGTTGGTTTTGTCAATTTAAATCGTTTTTTTACGTGTATCGGTTCTCGATTTTTTTCGTTCGCGTTTACTGTATTTTTTTCATTTTTGCATTTATTTTATATTTACAATAATATTAATAACTTTTTTTTATATAGATGACAAATTACAAATGGCCAGTTCCAAGCGGATCATCTGTTAATCAGATTATTAATAATCAGCTCTGTACGTACATAATATTATAGAATATTCTAAACATTTTCATAATTTGTTTGTCAATTTTCTATTATAGCCTTTATTCCACTGAATGCATTCAAATGGCCAATGCAGTCTTGTGCTCGAGATAGTAAGTCGATAAGTAGGAACTTGCCAGCATTCATTACACATATTTTTTTATTTTCAGATAAAACGAAATCTGATGAAAAAGTCGTTGCGGAACCGCTCTCTATTTCATCGGTCCAAAGTATTTCCTTTGATTATCTCAAAACTTTTTATGTTTTTTTCGATTTTAGTTACAGTTCCATACCAGTGGTAATAAAAAAGATGGAAGATGAACGAATGGTAAGTGAAGATCACAGAATTCTGTATGGACCCGGAAGCATCATGTAAGACCGTTATTTCCTGCCTGAAACCATTCACGATGCCGCGTTACTGGTCAGAACACATCAACTACATAATTAAAATATATAATTATATTAAATATTATATTATTTCAGCAGCACTGGGAAGAGTTATCATTGCATTCCGATAAATGCACCATCGCATACACGTCCGACCACTTTGCTCCATTAATCACTCCTACACCAGACGAACAAGGCAATATTTATATGC
>JANSTU010004310.1:0-17773 GCA_027564075.1 Bolitophila hybrida
AACGCGTTGGCCTGGCTTATGGGAGGTCGCCGGTTCAATCCCGGCCGGCAGACCGAAGTGTTTTTCGAATGTAGCACATCAGAAGGTTCCTCTTTCTATTAATAGCCTATTTTTGAAATAGGTTATTGATTTGGAAAAACGGAACATTAATGCCATCAATTAACATATACACACGCACCCTGTATATATACATTAGCATGACCTGACCACTCGTGTGAACCCGTAATGCTCAATGAATGCCCTTTGTCCCAAAAGGATCCTATAAGATAGTAAGTTTATTCACGTAAATATTAAAATAAATTATGTTAAATTTACTCGGTTTTACACCAAGACCAGGTACAAACACGTCGACATGCACATTTAACATCACTTCATTAAGTCAATAAAAACGGCAATCGTATACGATGTAAAACTATGTGCAAGTGCCCACTTTTCTCTTTTAGTGTTTTCGTTTCGAACTCGTTGACAACACTTCGACAGAAACACACAGACACCAATACATATATATTAGCCTGTAGTACGAACATACAAAACCATTACACAAGCACACTTAATTCGATGCTTAAAACTTGACAAGTGTAGTTAAACTAATTGATTTATACTGCTTGGAAGCAACCCTCTCCTTTCCGCACCACCTGGCAGACACACACACACACACACTACTGCAACAGTTTATGCAAACTTTGTTGAATTAAACTGAGGCTTGTAATATTTAAGTTTCGTTCTTCGGCTTTTATTCGCGAGAGTACTGCAATTTTCAGATATACATACATATATAGTTAATATGTATAAGAACTATATGTGTCTATGTAGTTTGCACATCGGATGTGACTAAGTATATGTATATATGTATAAATTGATGGGGTGCTGGTTTGGGTGCTTGAGTAGCTGCAATTCCAACAACGATCACAAATGCGACAAGTTTCTCGGGCCATTTTTGGGTAATATATAGAAAATACATAGTTTTAAAGAGAACTGCAGTCCCATTTGTTTGATTAGATCTTTAAATCCTCCACGGAGCAACACAACGCAAGGCGAGGGAAATAGTTCAATTTAAATGTAATTGAATACATGCATAATGCATATAAACGAAAAAGCTTGGGATACGCACACTCCAGTTAATGAGAATGTTTGCAAAAAGTTCTGCTCCTCACAAATACAAAACAAAAAAAACATCACGTAAACTTTTTCGCATATAGAAATCGATAAACTTCCGTTCCGGTGCATTTAGCAGCAGCGAAAGCGCGTGGCAAACGCTCAAGTTGAGAACATTTAATTATAAAACTTAATTCGCCGCATCCCCATGACAGTGCATCGAGAAAGTTTGTATGCGCGAGCGCCACTCACACACACACACACACACTCACGTTATATAAATCCAATTTTTGTTTTGTTTTTGTTTTTGTGTTTGCTTGGCTGCGCGTTGCGTCCCTGCGCCCGCTTGCTCCGCATCAAAATCATACTGAACCAAACAACCCACCTCCGCAGCACATGCCTGGCTTATTCGCAACACACACACACACACATATTCGAAAAAGTTTTCTTTTCGAACAGCAGTTTATTATTAAAACTTTTTTGCTTTGTTTAGTTTAGTTTGGTGTGCGCTTCGATCATATTGTACATATTACTATATGTTTTATGGATATTGTATACAGAGTTCAGCAGTTTTGGTTGTTGACTGTCATCTCTGTGAAGTACAGCATAAAATATGAAATATTTTGCACTGGAAGGATTTCATGGTTTATAATGTGTTGGTTTTTTTTAACAATATCAGTATACAAGAACGGAGTATGGTAGATATGCTACTCAATAATATCGAAATTGGTATTCTACTAATTTTAGTGAGGGTAGATTTGAAGTTTCCAATTTGACAATCAGACTACAAATAGAATTTTATACATTTTGTTAATAAAACCGGAAAACCAGAGCATTCCTCTTTGACTTTTCAGAATTTAATTTCAATTTGATTTAGTCTATTTTCAAAAAACGGTGCATAAAAGATTGCGTCTCATAATTCTAGGGAACTGAGTGCAATTCCATCGATTTCTCTCTCTCCGTGTGTTCTGTCGAATAAGTCGTTTCAAATATTGCATAGAATTGACCTACATATCAAATTTTGACCAAACGGACTACAAGCAAGGACTAGAGTTGGTGGAATTTATCTATATTAGAAGATATTTTTTTGATTGTCAAAACTTCGATAAGGATTAAAAAAAAAAAAAACTTTTGAACATTATCTTGACCTCACCCCTCAATTTCCACACAGAATAATCCTTCCTTTAATTACTCATCCTCAACGCTCACCAAACACCCTCGTCGCACCACATAAATCCCTCAAGTCCTCGATATATAAATTAAAAAAGTTAATTAAAAAATGATTTGATTTAAATAAGCAAAGAAAAAAAATTACCAAACTTTGCGATTGCTCACCCCTGCACGCGTTACAATGCTCCTCCTTTACCAGACAAACACAATGTGCAACATCTCCCAAGGCGCACACCCGAGCAAATGCGGACGGACAAATACACACACACATAGAGAGAGACCTACAGGGGCAAAAAGTTCTCGCGCCAAATATATATGTATATACATATAATATATATATAGGAAGTAATCAAAGTTCCAGAGCAAAAGTTTTGCCGTCCAAGTAATCGGTGGTGGTGGCGGCGAAAAGTTTGCGGACTTCTTGTTCGCTTGTTTATACAATTATATATGTTCTCACAAGCAATATATATATATATATATATATATATATATATATATCCCTCTCTATTCCTAGATTTTTTGCTCAGTCACTCTCTGGCGACTTCTTTAACTTTTCGAATTTTATTCATTCGATGCTAGAAGCAAAGAATAAAAGAAGCTCCTGATATTGGTATACACTTGATGACATAATAAAGAAGCTTGCCAAAGCAGCTGGATATGTACACATAAAATAATACTTATGTATTATATACAAGTACTCAGTGGGTGGTATAGCGTGTACGCCGCTGTGCGCGCCTGTCGAAGTATAAGAATTCCAAAAGTGATTAAAATTGGAATTGAACTTAAAACTTTGCAAGCGTACGCACGCGAGCAGCGAACAATATGAGAGAGAAGCCACGTGGCGTTCGACGAGACTTTCACAAATGTGGCAGGGGGATGCAAAAAGTTAGCAAAAGCGTGCGTATATTTTGTAGATGAGTGTGTGAGCTCACGTAAATGTAAAAAAAAGAAAGAAGACGACAACGCAAATACAATTTTCTTAATTAAATCATGTCTTTTAAGAATACGTTGTGGTGGTTCAAGAGAAAAGAGGGTTTACAGGATGTACGGCAGCGCAGCGATGTTGGTTCTCGGGGGTAGTTAGAATATATAAAATGTGGTGAAGTCATCAATGTATAACACAATAGGAGTACAAAGAAGCCATGGGTATACGATGAAACAACGCCGCGTCCCTTTTTTTGGTGTGCGTGATCCAAATCAGTAACATGACAAAGTAGGACGGTGGAATCAGCAACAACCGCACACATACAGCTATAAAGTATATATACGAAACCTCAACCCCCGTAGAATACGAAAATAGATTTTATGTTTTTTTCCTTTGGGGACAAACGACATAACAAAGTCAGTTCTCGGGAAGTGTTACATGAGTAGCACAACCTAGCAACACACACACACACAGAAAACATGACACTCGCATATTAGTATATATATAATCACACAACATACTCAGCATTATATATATATATATATATATATACATCGTTTGTCGCTACTGTGTATGTAAGTGTGTGTATACAAGTCAAAGTTAAAGAACGTATAAACTTGTTTCAAAGTAGTGCACCAGACACGGTTTTGTGCCACGCGCCACGCGTGTAGACGTGTATTTATGCACTTGAAGAAGTAGTTGTGGCACCATCTTCGTCGTTGTCGTTTGTGTGAGTTTGTTAACGGGAATTACTCTTTGACTGAGCTACATGTTTGGGGTGAGCACACTCGCACAAATTATAGAAAGTTGTGTATGTGTATATTTACAGTTGGGTTGACTGTGTGTCTGTGTTTGTGTATGGCTAACGGTGGAGATGATGTGGTAATCGAGAAGGGTGATGAATTTGGACTGATTTGTTGATGTTGGTAAAGACATTTATATTTGTATATGTATTTGCAATGAAATTGTACTTTATTATGAGATAAATTAAATCCATACATGTTGAATAGATGAACTGGAATATGATTAGCTTGATCGCAAAAAAAACAAGCTAAAAGCATGTAAGAACAATTCCAAGAAATTTAATTGTTGTGTGAAAAAAGATATTTGATTGTCAAAAGATTTTTTCTGATATCGCAGATTAGTGCAATTTTTTCAGAGTTTTCATTGATAGCAACAGAAAAGGAGAGCATACAAAGAATAAACGTCCAAATTGTAGAGTTGGAACTAGAATTAAAAAAACATTTTTTTTATTAAACAAAAAACTTTTTTTCAAATTTACACCCTTTGAATTAACCAAAAAATTTGGGATGATTTGTATCTTGAGGATGAAAAAACCAGGATGAATTTCACCCTTTTAAATTATTGATTTCAGAAGCCATTTAGTACTTTAATACGAAATTATTTTCTTGGTTTAAAGGATGAAAATCATCTCTTTGTAAGTAAAATTCTTCTTCTTTATTCTTCATCTTTTTTCAGATATGAATTTCATATTACAATAATCTGTCTAAAAAGACGTCTTTCTGACTTTTATCAAATACAAATATTTTGTATGCATCATGTATAGTATATTACAGATTTGGTTCAGTGGTACCCTTTTGGAACCGACAGTCGCAGGTTCAGGTTCAGTCACGGTAAAAAATTTGTGGATTTAAAAAATATCAATTGAATGAGAATTAAGGAATCAGCAATGTCCACTAAATATAGAATTGACCATGACAATTTTCAAAGATTTTTTTAATGTTTATTATTATTTTTTTATTTTATTATTTATTATTATTATTATTTACTAAGGAGTGCGGCAGAAAAAACCCATAACTTAAAATCACTATAGCTATGAAACTACTTGGATAATTTGAATCGTTTTTCATCAAAGTGATCGTAGGAACCTGTCTGATTTTTGATATGAAGTTTTTGTTCTGAAATATATCTTAGTAACAAAATGCCATAAAAATTAGAAACTCGTACAATCGTGATCAAACTATTTATCAGAAATCCTCAGTGGAGACCTTGCCCAAAATCAGGAGTGAATCGACCGTCTCGAGAATGTATGTATAAAAAATACTCTTAATCTCGACAGAAAAAAAGGTTCCGGTAGAAAAAGTGGCTTCGCGAGAAAAATAAAATAACAAATGGGATACGATGAGACTTCAGTGCGCAGAATAAAATACAGAAGCCGCGTAAATTGATGTCGGATTTTGTCAAGACATACAAATGTTGCGTAATGGACGCTGAAACGTATGTGCTGGCGGACTTTGTCCAAATTCCGGGCAGGAGTTTTACTACGCACCTGAGAAAGGAGGTGATGAGGAAAGATTCAAGACGAAAAAACCGCTAAGTTTCCCAGAAGTTTCTGGTTTGGCAGGCAATTTGTAGTTGAAGTTGTATTTATGTCTAGGAGTGCCTCTTAGAACGACTTTTTCCATTTATTCTGACGCATAGGGTTTTTCTATCTTGATTTAGCCTCGTGTCATTACAGCATATCATATTGGATGGTACAATGATAATAACATCACATTCCGAATTGTCTAGATCTTCGGCCAATAGAGCGATGCGGTTCTAGTGAAATGGAATTGAGGTCGACGAATACCAAAGCCAAGGACATCGATGATTTCAAAAAACGATGGATCACAGCCACCAGGAGGGTATTCCCAAAAAGCTGGAAACCTTTGTCAAAATCAAATATTTGTTTGTTTTTTCGATTAAATAATCATAAAATAAATCTACTTCCAGGTTCATTAGTTATTGAATTGGATATGAATTTCATACCTTTTAGTTTTAAAATTCAGTACATTTTCGTGGGCGAAAATCATTCCTTTTTGTCATATTTGGTTATGAATTTCAATACTTTTTCAATACTTTTTTCATTATTTTTAAAGATTTTTTTAGACATGATTTCATGTTTAAAAATAAAATATATTTCAAAATAAAAATATTTCATCAATCACACCTCGGCAACATTGAAATTACCCAGTCTCAAATACATTTTGCGAAAGTACACTTTAGGACGATTTTTGAGTTGAAATTAATTCAGAAACAACACAAAAATAGATTTTTTTTATAGATTTATAAGTACCTATATATTTGCAGTATATGGACAGATATAACCAAATTAAACAAAACCCATTTTCATTATAATATTTATATATACATATTCCAAAACAATATACTAATCATTTAACTAACTTTTGTCATTAATTAAATAACCATTAAATTCTGTTCAATTTATACGCATTTTAATAAATAACAGAATTAATGAAATGCTCGCTCGTACACACATAAATTGCGTTCGAAAGCATGTTATTCAATTTATGTGTACGCGAGGTGGTCCCCAACGAACTATGAGCACAAATTACTGGTTTCGACAACATGTATATGTATTGCCCATTCCGAGCTCAGCCGTGGTGCGTTAACCCCGGACGCCACCCGTCCTCTTTGGACAGCAATGGGGGGTCGTAATATATACAATTACAGTTTGAACGCATAAACGTGCATAATGTGTGTGTGTGTGTGTGTGTGTGTGTGTGTGTGTGAATATATGTGGAGCGTAGGCAGCCATAGACAATACACGTGAGTACAAAGCACAAAACAACAACTGGGCTTAGTTCCGTATGACCATTGTATGAACATGATGCATTGTTGTAATGTGTTTGTGTGGATGTGTGTGTTTGAATCAATGAGTTTAGCCAAAGCGAAACCCTCAATTGATATGTTGTTTGTCTTGTTGTATATTATATAGAAATGCCCCTAAATGTGCGGTGGGGTTGCTATAGACAAGTAACATAAAGTGAAATGTTCCACCCAGATCATTGACCCACTCAACACACAGTCGATTGGTACACTGTATGTGCAATGTTCTCACCTGCTACTTGTGCACACCCTCGCTGCTCCTAAAAACAAAACAACAATTCAAGAAACTTTTTTTTTGCTGCCCGTGTGAGCACACGCCCGAGCACCGAAACAAACGACAAAACAAAAAGTTGTCGCGCGCACAACTTTTCAACACGAGATAAACTTTTTCATTAATTCCCCGGAAAAACTTGTGCACGCGCGTAAAAATGTTTTCATACTGTGTGTGTTTGTGTGTGTGCTCGCTTGTTTCCCTACCTCTCTTTTTCATCCGCGTTACATAAATATTAAATTATAATAAACTTAGGCCAACAAAACCAATAATTTAAAGTGGCCACACGCATAGATATACTGTTATTCAGCACCAAACACCCCCAAAAAACACACACCGACAGAGAATAGTCGATTTACAGGGGGCCAGACAAACTTTTCCCACTTGCACGAAAACAACTTAAAAGTTACTTTAAAAATACATAAGCACACACAAACACAGAGTCTTTTAACGAAGCCCGCACATACCGCACCCTCAACCCTTGCCGCATAAGAGAGACGACGACATGAAGTGGTGGTCGTTATGGTGGTAATGGTTTCGGCTAACTTGCGGTTTATACCTACCAGCACAGCGCACACTCTTCAGAATCGGGCCAACGCGCTTCCGATGTCGCAGTTTGTGTATGTGTGTGTGTGTGTGTATGCGAGTGTGTGCCAGGGATAAAAGATTATATAAATTATAAATTCATCTGACACAGCTTTTCGAGCAGGAATTCTTTTGCTCTCAAGCGAGGTCTTGCCCCTTGCTCACTATATATTTTATTTTTATCTCTTTCTCTCTCTCTTTATCGGCAGTGGCAGGTGTTTTTTGTCTAGTGCCGTGTGCGCATAAAATGAAAGCGTCCATATTTTCGGTGGTTGTTGTTGTTTTCGAAGCTTTAGCAGTGCTCTTGAAAAATTGCTGCGAATCGCATGAAAACCCCGACACTGCGCCAAATCAAGCAAAGTTTGAGTGTGTGAGTGTGTTTGTATGTGTTGGTTGGTTAGAGGGTGTGCAGTTATGTAATGGGTGGATTTGGATGGGTGTTTGGCGGTCGATGCGAGCGCGACGAGACATCAGGCGACTTATCGGCGTTTCTTCTGGCAAACTTATACAACTAAATCGTTCAAAGTTTATGTACATAAATAGATATATTATATATACACATATGTCAGCAGAGCGCAGTGAAGTTGTATTTAGCCTTGGTTTTTGGTGGCGTGTTGAGTTGTTCTATAGATAATATATAAATCAAAAGGGTCCACTTTAAGTAGAGTGGATATTTACGACTTATTTTGGCAGCATTTAAAGTTGTACATATCGAAAAGATGATATTATATCATTTTATCGAGATGTCAGCACAAATGATAAAATTTTGTTGAAAAGATATGGCATTTCGAACAAAGTATTTTGAAATAACACTTGTTAAGGAAATTGTATGTTTGGATATAAATAAATTAATACAATCGACCTTCAAAAAGTATATATTTGAATATATTTATCCACAAAAATTATGATTTTTCAAGAAGATTTAACTAAATATTTTTAAATGACATTATTTAAAGTAATATTGGGTCCTTTCGTATATTATTAAAATTATTTGGGTATATCGACAAACTGTAATTCTAATTTTAACTCAACTCTACTCTTATCGATTAAGTGATCTAAGCACTGAATCCCAACTGCCAACTGGGTTTTAATGTGTAGCAGGCGGTTTCATTTTATTTAATATGTCGTTTAAAAAAATGTTCAAACAAATATAAACATAAATAGATAAAGTAAAACGTAATCTTTCATCAAGAATCTCAAGGTAGTAATGTTGATTAATAGTTTGGAGTATACAGCAACCCAGTAAAGGTACACAATCCCATGAATATCGAAAAAACATCCATCATTGCTTTGAAAAGTAGATGAAAGAAAATACGATAGAAAACTGACAACATAAAACCGCTATACTCCTTTGAAAAATCATTCAACGTTATCATACCCAAAAGGGAAGACTGGCAGAATGAGAGCCACTTCACAGGAAGTGGATCTACTATCTACACTGTTGGATCCAGAATGGACGGCCAATCAGGTGCTGGAATCTTTTCAAGTAGAGTAAATATAAAGCTTTATATACGCCTTGGAAACTTTGCAACAGTATTTCAAGCAGAGATACATGCAATTCTTAACACATTTTTCATGAACAGTCAAGCAGCACTGACAGCTTTTGACACACACTTGATCTTTTAGCCCTAAAAAATCAGTAGAGCTCTTCTGGATCTATGGCCATTCGAAATTGCCGATGAATTGGCACGCAAAGGGTCCGAAACTCCTTCAATCGACCGGAACCTACTTTGGGAATCTCCCGTTCTCACAGGAGAACTACCGTACACATGAATAAACTTCATACACTAAAATGGGAGTCACTTGAAACGTAGACAAGCTAAATATATATTTAGTAAACCTAACAAAAGTGACTCTCTTTGTTTAATTAACACTGGCAAGCATAAGCTTAAAAAATAGTAAATATTGTTTTAGAAACCAGCTCCACAGCTATAGAGTCGCCATTATGCAGAGGTTGTGACATGGAAAATGAAACACTTTTTCTGTCAGTGCCCAAGACTCCAGAGGAACGGAACTGTACGCCTAGGCGCAACAGTAACTGCAATCGATGTCATCAAAGAATGAAGTCTCAAGAGAAGCCTTCATTGAGAGCACAAACTGGTTCTTGGAAGAAGATCACGGGCCTACACACGAGGATCAATAAAAATGAAGTTCCTCAATGAGCCAATATTATAGGCTGCGTGCCACAAAATTTGTTATTTTCGACTTCAAAATAAATCTATCTAAGTTAATTTACTATCACGGTATTTTGTATGTTCATCTGCTGCTGTCCATAGAAGAGTCGGAAAAGTAACAATGAAACATTTCCTCGTTCTTTTATAATATTTCAAACGCCACCCGTCGGCGAGTGCAGACGTGTTTTTCTGTTTAACGTAATTCCATCTGAAAACTAAGTCGACAAATACTTGTACACGGTGGCGGAAGAACTTCTTTAGGAGAGCATGGACCCAGTTAGTGTGGACTACCGATATCAACCGCTTGTTTGGAAGCGTCAATGTAGCACCCCTACCTCTAAACTAGGCAGAAATAGACTAATAACCTGTTCTGCCAGAAACTTTATATTAACGGATCACCACATGTTGTCCTACGTCCCGAATAGAGATTTCAGGATCTAATATACATCAATTATTACCTTATTAATTATGGAAATCTTAACATGTAGGTCACTCTGTATCAAAAGTTGAAATATACCTGAAAAAAAAGAAGAAAAATCCGTTAGATGGTAATTTTAATTGTTAAATTCTATAATAAAAATGAAATTGAATGGATGCATCCGACCAATATATTCATGCATTCGTTTGAAGTTCATATACACACATCAGTCGTTAGTTTTTATTTTTCTTCTTTGCATGCACATTGTCAGTGTCCCATATTCCCAATTCATAAAATGCGAAACATTTAAGTTCGAGCGAAACACACCCACATATCATAAACTCGACGAACGTATCTATTTCTTGCTGCAAACACATTTTATATACATTACATACAAGAACATTACCACCTCCCCTTGGCTATGCTAGAGGAGCGCACATGTTTGGAAAATGTACATTTTAATATTCCAAACATTGCACAATCTCTATATAGAAATCCGTCTCTATTTATAGTTACGTAAAATATGTTTCTATATAAAATGCTCTTGTTCTTCCTCCTTTAATCCTCTTTCGTCTGATTGCGTTTATTTTATTGTATTCTGGAATCTAGTTCTAGCGTTTTAGGACAAATAAGATACTTTTTATGTTTTATTCTTATCTACAGTTTCTATAAAAGCGAGTGTATTTCTTCTTATGATTCGCTAATGCACCTTTATATAAACATAAAAACAAAAATCATTATCATTAGGGTAAAATTAAAAAAAAAAATGTGAATATGGACTCAAATTTTCCACTCATTCAAAAACTCGCATCACTTAATAAGACAAAATCAAAAGCTATTAGCAGAACAAAGCATTCGCACACGCAGAAGTCATTACTCTAATGCGCCACATCCATTTAAACCGCAGAAATGCATACATTTATT
Organism: Bolitophila hybrida; assembly: GCA_027564075.1. Lineage (NCBI taxonomy): Eukaryota > Metazoa > Arthropoda > Insecta > Diptera > Mycetophilidae > Bolitophila > Bolitophila hybrida. Next base: position 11,193 of record JANSTU010004310.1, read on the forward strand.
TGTGTCTAACATTACTCCCTTGACACACGATATAGAGAAAGATAGAGATAGAGCAGAGCAGAGCAACGTCACTGGTACGATGATGCAAGCAATTCCATACAACGTTTAAGTAAAATGCCTGAGCGCTTCCGTCATAAATATGCAACATTAAAAATAAGTGTAAAACACCCTCAATACCACCACTAACATCATGTAAAAGTGTGCAAGTGTGTGTATACGTATGTGTACATATGTAAATTAAAGTGAAAACACATATACACACAAATTCGCGGTGAAAAGTCTCGACAACTTAAACACCATTGCTCGGTACAAACGAGCAAATTGAGAGCTGCCGCTCGGAATGTGTTTTCATTTGCGTGTTTTTTCCCATATTCAAGTGTATGCGCGAGTACAGAGTATACTCGGATGACGTCAGTGTGCGAAAGAAGAGGGGGGCGGAAGCTTTCATACAGTTCCCATTCCCTTGTAGCAAATATGGTAATGACAAAAACAACATGGATGCAAATCCGCATGTATATATACAAACATGTACACACACACCAAAACATTTCGAGGCAATTCTGCCCTTTTCAGTGATATACTCGGAAAGTATATTTCTGTGGCTCAATATTTATAAATATGTATATATGCTTGAATGGCTGCTACTACATTAATAGAAGAAAATTGTATTTTACCTGAATGGAATAACAAATAATGTTGAATGTATTTTGTATCTGTATACACAATTTGGAGTACAGGGTGTACAGTGAACTGGAAAAGGAATTGGGAGATTATCACAAAAACGAAAGGAAGTGGTTAGTTTTTATTTTTAGGTCAATTCTATGTATTTCCATCGATTAAAATTGTTCTCTAAGTTGTATATTCCAATGAGAAAATACTATACCTAAGAAATCAACGACTTGAAATTCCAAGGTGTAAAATTTGACTGTATGTCAAAAAAAATAAATATTATTATTATTAAAGCAATTCTGTTTAATAACAATTGTAAAATACCCAGAACAAAGTGGAAAAGAAATAATTATTCGCATATGAATCCAATTTCCGGCCAATGAAGACAAAACTTTCTGCAAAAGCACACTCGCATAAAACTATATATGTATATACGCATATATATACACTAACTTTCAAACTCAATTACGAAACTAAATTTGAAACGTGCGACAAGGAAATTAAGACTCTTATGAGCATGCATGACCTCCATAAAATGTGCTTCAGGAATATACCAAAATTACCACGTGTATATATATATATATATATTCTCGGTTGTTATAATTATAACAAGTGAGTTAGTAAATCGCGAGCGTAGACAAGAAAAACCATAAATCGTAAAGTTGAGTCCACAAGTTTTAATGCGGGCATGCTCTCGGTTTATAAGAGTGCAGCACATACACATAATGTCGCAAACATTACGCAAATTAGCTGCTTGCACACCAGAGATCATCCCCCCGCTCGTCACTCCCGACAAATTTCCATTACAAAGTTTTGGCGGTGGCACAGATTTTATGCCAACGATTAAATGTGTATTCTTAAAGACAATTTAGAAGCACGCACAAATATTTCACAGCCACTGAAATTTAATGTGAACACCGGAAAAACATATTTCTAAAATATTCACCTGCTCGTAAATATATTTATATATACATAGATATATCATTTATATGTATATACTCATAAAAGCACACCGAAAACGAAGGCCGCCCACACGTGTATAAATCTCCCTTCAAAATATGTACCCCAAGCGGCAAAGCTCGCGTCGAGGCCGTTCGAGCTACACAGCAAGTATCATGTACATAAACATGTCTCTTGTTATATGTGTATGTGTGTGTGTGTGTGTGTGAGTTTGCTCCTAGTTGTTTTGTACTGAACTGAACTGTGTCTGAGTATATATGTGTGGAAATTGTTGTCGGAACATAAACCACCTCAATCCCCCCATCCAACCCATATGACACGTATACAGGGGAGTCTATATCGTATGCATATATTCGAGTTAAATATGTGTATATTTTATATGTAATCGTCCAATGAATATCATCATGCCATTTGGACTGAGTTGGCTCGGAAAAGCTGGTGCATGAGTATGTGTTTTATGTATATATATATATATATATATATAGTTGAAAACTGTATATATAGTAGTAGATTAACAAACGAGAAATAGGGTTTTCTGAAAAGGGAAATATTTTGTTTAGATGTGGGGATGATCTGTATATAGGAACTAGAATGCTGCCCGGATGATTAAAGTTTATATTTATCTGTTTCAATTGTGCGAATCAAAAGAATATGTTTGTATGCTCGAGTGTTTGTTTGTGTGCGTGTATGTTGGTATGAAATTGAGAATAGTTTATAGGTCTAGTTACTGTGTAAATTTAGTGCTTGAGGTATTTCTGTAGTATGGAAACTATTTAATAGGGAAAAGTTATTATTTATTTATTAATGGTTGAGAAATATTTTAAATAATGGATTAATAGTTTTTTAAGCACTTTATGGGGGCGTTTGAAAAAAAATGAACACATTTTGTCCCGTTTTTGGAGCTAAAACAACCTCTATCACCTATCACCCTTTTAAGGGAGGTTTAAGTTTGTATGATTTTTTTTTATTTGAAGACATAATAAAAAAAAGTAAAATTAAATAAGTTTTTTTTTTTAAATAAGTGCATTATTACATTTTAACCCTATCTCCCCATAAAGGAGTTATAAAAATGGTCAAAAGAAGGGTGGTCAAAAAAATGTGGTACTCTGAATAAAAAAACTTAGTACTACAAATTGATCAGGGAGGAAATTTGAACATTTTGTAGTTTTTTTAGAGTAACACATTTTTCTGACCATCCCTCTTTTGACCATTTTTAAAACTCCTTTTTGGGGAGATAGGGGTCAAATTTAGAGATGCACTTATTAAACAAAAATAATCATTTATTTGATTTTATATTTTAATTTTTTAATATTTCTTCAAATAAAAATGTTTCATTCAAATTAAAAAAAAACCTATCGCCCCTTTAAGGGTTTTTTTTAATTTGAATGAAACATTTTTTTTTAACCCAAAAACGTAGTACTACAAAATGATCAGTGTGCTCGGTTTTATATCCATGATATGGAGCTTTGAACCACGCACACATTCGAATGCTGGACATTTGTAAAAATACTCTCTTTTGCCAAAATGTTACGCACAGGATGACCATTTATACCTGTGCGTGACATTTGCACTTTATCGTATGATTGTTGCTTTTATTTCCACAAAAAGATTTGTTTGCAATTTGTATAACCTGTTTTCAAATAGATTCATTACATTTTTCCACGGAGCATGAGACTACATCAAAAAAAAATCGACTTTGTCTCGCATAAATCTTGGCAGTTTTATAAAAACATTGGCAAAATATTCATTGAATCTAGTAGTTTCCCTTTTCGGGCAATACACTTGTTCCACCGGTTCTGAAGCTTTTCAATCCAATCCAATATCTAGAAACACAGGGAATCGACCGTTGCATGTACTTTTCGCCAGCTTATATAAATTGTTGAGCCGCTTTGGTTAAAATCAGTCATAAAAATATAAATTTACATTCTTATTAAAAAATAATATTTTGTTGAATTTGCATTACCCTCCTTTTCAGGCCGTTTAATTAAGCAATCCACTTACCTGACCCTAATCCAACAAAATATTTGTGTGCTGTGATTAAAACTTTTAGCCAATGAACCACCACCACCAACACCGGACTACCATTTCACCGCACGGTGTAAATATGTGGCATCGTATCGGTTGTTATTGGTCCGATGGGGGTGGTCGTTTTTCGGTTTATATGTAAATTAGTTATACCGAGGCTAATCACAAATATCTAAATAGATAAATTAGTTTTGTTTTTGTCACAGTTGTTGTTGAGTTTGTATATAGTTTTGTATAGCATATATAATATTGATGCAGAGATGGGGGTGTAAAAAATGAATTATTGCCTGGTTGCTAATTAGTACCGTGCGTGTGTGTTGCGGGTGACGCACACAGGGGGTGGTGTCTGGTTTGCACCGGTACGTGTTGTTTTTGTATTTGTTTACACCAAGGCATCATAAATAAAGCTCGGGCTCCATTAGGAAAACATGTACGCCAGCTAATTGAAGCTAAACAGCGACAGTATGCGCGTATCCTGAAGGCTGCGCTAATTATGTGTGAGTGGAATGTTGATGTTAATAACAACTCGACAACTCTCGTCGCCCTTTTGGTTTATATAATAATCTTGTTATTCAACTTAAAATACAACTGCGAGGCTTACATGATTTCTGTTTGTTTTGTGTTGATGTGTGGCATCATAACATTTTAAACAACATTTATCCACGACTTGATGTCATCTCATTAGCAAGCATGGCGACTAACCATTTAAATGTTTCGTTTCAAACCACTCACTCCAATTTAATTATATACACAAAAAGAGCCAGTACTCAACACAGCACAGCAATTGCAAAGTTCGTAAAGCGCAACCATACTACCACAGCATAATTACATAAAACACCCTCTTAGAACTTTGGCATTTCATAAACATTTTAAAAAGAAACACCGCAAACAAAAAAACAACAAACGCAAAAGTTTGATATAAGCACCATAACAAAAAATAAACTATTTAAAAACTCAAATAAACGCCATCAAAAGCATTGCAACAATATTTCAGGATTATGTACAAAAATAATACTCGGGGCCGTAGAAAGGCAGTCGGGTGCACCAGTACTTAACGAAACCAAAAAAAAAAAAAAACTTTGTTCTTCCGAACTTTCGTATGTGTATGTGTGTGCACAATATTTAAACATAACTTTATATAATGAGCGCGAACCAGTGGAAATGTCGACGGATGATGATGAGAAGCAATGGAGTGGAGTACAGGCGGTCAGTGCGCTCGTGCTGAACAAACAAACACACACATACACATACATATTAAAACGCTTTAAAAATCCCTTTGATGTAATTAAAAAGTTTTTGCCAGCTTGTACAGAAGACGTACCAACACAGTATACTTTCGAGGAAACTTTTTGTTTTCATGCTTCCAAATCCACACCCAGAAGCATACGGTGCGTCACACCATCTCTTCCCCTTTTTAAATCAGCCACCCATCCGAACCCATCGACGACGCTCGCTTGAACTTGTTTAATGTGATTTATGTACAATAATTGCTTAATTAAACTTTCAGTAATATAACATTAGTCTGCTGTGAAATTAATGCCGTCGAGGAAAAAGTTTAAATGTCGATATCTCTGGCTATGCGTACCAATTTACCAAACTCCTACAGCCACGTATCGCAAACTCCTGCGTATGTGTGCACCAGGCTCGCTTATTTCTATACATAACAACTTTCCCATAGAACAAAGTTACGAGATTTGGGTTATGGATCAAGTTTATATGGAGTTTGTTCGACAAAAGTTTTCGCAGAGCGCCGAAACTTTAAATTGTTATTTATTAATTAAATATTGATTCAATGTATGTGTGTGTGTGTGTGTGTGTGTGTGTGTGTGAGAGCTCTCTCCTATTCTATATATCTTCCTCTATCTCTCTTTTTCTGTCTAATATGCGCAAGTTTGCCGTGCATTTATGTACAGCACATATATATACACACACACACACCTATGCCACCCGCGCGAGCATAGACAATAATACATAACATAATACGGGAACAGACATTTTGCCGGCGAGCTCGCAAAGTTATATTTGCTTTCTGACAAAGTTTTCGGTGTGTTTTAGTTGTGTATTTGGCGCGAGTTTTAACAGAGTTGAATAAAGAAGGGCGGGGGAGGGATGTTCAGCAGGAAAGTCGTACGATAGAAAGGGAGAGTGTGCACCGCGCGCCGTAGAGTTGATGAGTTATTTTAGTAATTTATACATGTATCCCAAAATATATATTCAAAACTTTTATAAGGTTGCAGAAAATATGTGCGAATATGCATGGATAAGTGTGTGTGTGTGTGTGTGTGAGTGATTATGAAATTGGTGCTCGTGTATCTGTGTGTTGTTGACTGTCGAGGGACGTTTATTTTATTTTTCCATTTAATATTTCAATGCAGAGAAAAAATATGTTGGAAACAAAAACGTTTTGCATGTACCAATAAAATAAACAGTGTATGTTGGGCTCGTTTTTCGGGTGTACTGGTTAAAATCAACGTTGTAAATACAATATACTGCTCATGATCCCCACAATTTTCTAAGCAATTCATTGAGAATCACCACACTTTTAAGTTAGTTTAAATGCGATTGTTTTCCTATTCATTAAAATTATACTTCTCGAGTATAAAATATTCGACACAAATATATATATATGTATAATATATTGGTGGTTTGCCAAAAAACTTTTTTTTTATTTATTTGTATCTACTGCAAGTATATAATATTTCTTGGAAACATTTCATTGTACTTCGCAGAAGTAGATCTTATGTGTGAAAAGTATAATGTTCTTATGAATAATCAATTATACGTGCAGCAAGTAACATATCGCTGCTCCAGAATGCAAGTACGCTAAGCGCCAAATTTAAAAAAATAGAACTTTTACTTTATTCTAACTGATAATGACGACATCTATTGTAAAATAGCGTTAAATTCTATAGTTTTAAGTATAAATC
>JANSTU010004321.1:0-17761 GCA_027564075.1 Bolitophila hybrida
CCGCCATCTGCATCACGAAGTCTATCATTTCTAATAAACTTGTAATTGTTAAACGAAATTTTATGTGAAGTTTTGAGTTTTGTTTCGCAAATTAAAACTATATCAGGACGAATATAATTCAAAAACATTTGCAGCTGAATACGCTTAGCATGACTGGAATTTTCTAATAAAAACATAAAGAGTGCTCGTTTCTTTTCAAGAATATTTGTAATTTGTTTATATAATGGAATTAAATTATTTATTTTGTCAATTAAAGAAATCATATCTAATCCATACAAATTTTCACATTCTTTTTGAATAAACTATAAATTATTTTGAGGTTTTTTTTATTAGAGTATAAAATCGGATTCATAATTTGATTTGAATTAATCAAATGTTTTTTTCGAATTTCGAATAAGTGTTCCTCTCTACCAAGGTCACAGGTGAGATCTGTTTACCAACACAATACACTAATGCTAAGAACATTCATCCAAAAAATAAATGAAGTACAACATTTTCTAGTAAAAACCCGTGTTCCGTATGCTGACGAAAACATGGCTAAACAGCGCTAATTCAAGGATCATATTGTAAACAGGAACGAACGAAACGCTTCGCATAAAGAAACACCTCCTTCTTTATGCCATCGCCATCGCAGTATCGTAAGAAGTAAGTAAATACCGGAGGCTGAATTCAGAAAAGACCATTAAAAACATGTCAATCGCCGTTAAATTTAAGAAAGAAGAACTGATCTTCACTTCTGTTTAGATTTCGTAAAAGCGATTTAATTCACGTCATCGGTCTTGGAACTGTATTGGAAATAATGCACTCAAACCACAGGTTGAACGTTTGACGTCAGAAGTTCTGAAGCGGCGTGTAAATTATTAGGCTCACGTAATGGTAATGCTGAACGGAATGCTATGCATTCGAACTGTCGCCACAAAAACATGCGACGGGATCAGCGAATCCGAAAGGCAGCCACAAGAAGGAGAACAAAAAGTCAAAAACGGTCAAAGTTGGGTACTTCATGAAAAGGGTCACAAGAGTTTTTAATGTAAGAAAGGAAGACGGAAACTAGCCCAATGGTAACAACTGGCTTGCGAAATTATTCGCATTTCACGCCATGGATATTCGTTATTATTATGACTGCTGGCGACCAAAAGTTGAAGATAACAGGTAATTTAATTAATTCCCGTGAAGAACGTATTTTTTGTGCAACTTCCACATCGAAGTTCGTGGAGAATCGACAGCACAAATGAGCATGCGGTTTGGCACCGTCGTATGGGCCATCTCGGCAACGATGGCTTGATGAAATTGAATGAACCGTTTTGAAGAGCTGATGTCGAAATAAAGTCAAAACAAATTCTGGACCATATTCACTCGGATATGCGGACCTATGGAGACCATTTTAGTTGAGGATCCCAGATACTTTGTCATCTTCATCGACGACTTTTTGCGATTTTTGGTAAATAGTATTATTTTTTATGAAATTTGTTTTAACAAATACAAAATACAATCATTTAATTGCATTGTGAATAGCAGATGCGGAATTTGCACAAGAGCGATTTGTAGTTTTGCTTTCTGAATATTAAATCTATTTTGCATATCCACACGCGTTTTAGAAAACATATCTGTGTGTATTACATTTGTTTTGCCTACACATATAAATGATTGTTAAAGTAAATGAATCGCGTGTCTCGATTATCTCAAAATTGCAAATTGTGATACACTGAGTTTTTCTTATTGACACAAATGTTAAAAGAAAGAAAGAAAAATTATAGTAAATAATTTTTATAATTGGTTATTCATAATACCGGGTGTGTACCACCAATATTCCCTGAGTTCACAACTAAAACAATGAATATCAGTAACATAAAACATTGAAAAAGATATTGTATTACTGAATTACTGAGGAAGTAAGCGTACAAGTTCAAATAAGCTTATCAGTGAAATTGCATTGAATTGAATTAGAATGTTACATAATTACAATAAAACTATAATTTTTTTAAATTATTACAAGCAAAACGTACAATTAACCACAATAATTATCAGTAAGTGTAATAGCGCAAAAGTTTCAATTAAAGCTTAGCTCGCAGTCTCATTTCAATGACTTCCGTGTCAGCATGTCTATGTGGAACTTGTTAGTTTGTTTAAGTTTATACGTTTGCTTGGTTTGCTTGGTGTTTAGTGCAAATGGCGAAGGTATTGCGTTGAATATGTGTTACCCCTTTAGTTATTTTACTTATGAAATCTTATAGAAATCAGAGGTAATTCATTGGATGAGTTCCTTATGACCAATGTCAACCAATTCTTGAAACGCATTGAATTGGAAGCTAACAAAACCGATACAAATCTTTTGTTAAATTCGCATCTGCGTGTGGTATGTTAAGTGATTATAAAATTGAATTAATATAACTTAATTTTGTGCAGCCAGAATTGATCAAACATTATGGCTACCCGTGTGAAGTGCATCACATCACAACTGACGATAAATACGTACTGGAAGTGCATCGTATTCCGGACAGTCCAAAATCATCAATAAAACGCTCTGTGCGAAGACAGCCTGTGTTGTTAATGCATGGCCTGTTAGATACTTCAGCCGGCTGGATTCTGATGGGTCCACAGCAGGGCTTCGGTATGAGAAACGTGAAAAATACGAATATATAATTATAATATACTTATTATCTTATAGCTTATATGCTTGCTGATCTGGGCTATGATGTTTGGCTCACGAACGCCAGAGGAAATCGTTATTCACGCAAAAACATGGTCTACGATGTTAATGGTGATCGTCAAAATAAAAAACATTTTTGGGATTTCTCTTTTAACGAGATCGGCATTATCGATCTACCCAATACCATCGACTACATTAGCAAAATAACTGCATTCCAGCGAATACACTATGTGGGACATTCACAAGGAACAACGTCTGCGGTTGTGATGATGGCCGAAAGACCGGAATATCAGAAACGTTTACTTTCAGCACATTTTTTCGGTCCTGTTGTTTACTTAACTCACGCGAGATCGATTGTAGTCAATTATGCAACGAGTGTTCAATATTTTCTTGAGGTAATTTAATATCATTACTCTATGCAGAAGATAATAGAAAACTTTATTTTTTTAAGATTACCAAAGAGTCTATTGATTGGTTCGAGCTTATACCTAAGCGAAGCTTCATGACCCATTTTGGTCAAATCTTGTGCAGCGCGAGTTCAGCGTTCCTGGAAATTTGCACAAATGCCTTTTCTGTGTTTGTAGGTGTCATTTCACTTCAACGCTTTAATGAGGTAATATATTTATGCACATAATTTAATTGATTTATTTACAATATATGAATGTTAAGACCATGATACCAGTGATTGTGGGACACTATCCAGGCGGTGCTTCCACTAATCAGGTTATCCATTATTCGCAATTGATAATTTCAAAGGAATTCCGTAAGTACGATTACGGTTCTTTGGAGAACATGAAACGCTATGGTCAAACTAAATCACCGTTATACAATATAAGCGCCATTCGGTCGCCGATCTCGTTCTATTATTCTCAAAATGATCTGCTGAGCAATACCGAAGACGTAGAACGATTTGCAGCAGAAATTCCAATTAGCACGTTGGTGTTTATGAACGGGTTCAATCACTTGGACTATATATTTGGCGTTGATGCGCGACCATTGCTTTATCAGAAAGTTGTTGACACTATGAGGCAATCGGAAAAGGGATAGGTCTGCATAAATAATTATTTTTATACAATTATATAGTTACGTCAGAGAATAAGAATAAGGGTAAGGTATTTTATGGTTTTCATACTAAGAATATTAGATATTCGTGATTTGATTCAATCGTAAAACACTGTTGGTAGCGGAGCATTAAGTAGGCAGTGAGGGAGTTACTTTATATATACATATATATGTAACTACAATACTAATTAATAATTATTACAAAATCACTCATAACATTATTATTATTATTATTATTATTTATTGATTTAGTAAAATTTTAGGCTTTCTTTTTAATTTAATTTAATTTAATTTAATTTCTACCTAATTTAATAAAAAAATAAAATAAAGATAATTTTAGCAAACTGCCATGGGTTTGACATGCTGAATCAGTGTTTTTGGGTGTGTTGCTTCAGTGTTGCTTCAGTGTTGCTTGTTTGTTGCTTGTCGCTTGTGTTTTGCTTGTGTGTACTTGTGTGTGTCTTGTGTGTATGTGTGTGTGGGTGTGTTGGTTGTGTCTTGTGTGTGACTTGTGTTTTTTTCCGCGTATCGTCTATCTATCGTATCTATAATTATTGATCGCATTGTCGAATAGATCGCATGGGCGTTCATTGTACTTGCATATCGCATAAAGTTGGTTGTTCAGAGTGACCATTGTTTTCATCTTCTTCTCGTATCGCTTTATTATATGGTTCGACATTGAAATTTCAATTTGTCAGTACAGGCGGTATGAATTTTTGTCAAGTGAATTCTTGTCACTGGGACAAGAATTCACTAACAAGGACTGAATTCTTCTCAAGTGAATTTGCGTCACCAAATTATTTGGTGAGAAGAATTCACAAGTAAAACAACAATTTTACCATTAACAAACTCATTATTTTTAATAAATTCTTTATTGTTTATTTATTTGTTTCTAGTTCGGTTGTTGCTTAGCCCACTCGTATTTTTAAGCAATGTTTCCGGAGTGGCTTGAACACGACAGCTTCTGCATTAGCTGGGTTAAGCTTGATACACCAGGTGGTGTAAAAGCTGCTCAGCGTGGAGAGGTAGGTGTTCAGTCTGTCTGAATTGTCCAAGACATATTGTAGACAATTCCTTCAGTCCAGAGCGCATGCGTGGGGATTATTTGGTTAAGTTTCAGCGATACATCTGTTTGTAACTTAATAAGGGTCTGCGTTGTCGACCTTCCTCGACGAAATCCAAATAGATCGTCAGGGAGAATATCAGATTCAGGCATAACAGTAGCGCTATTGGTCTGTAGCTGTTAAAATCTTCCGGTGGTTTTCCGTGCTTGGGAATTGGAACTATTGTTGCCTTTTTCCAGGCAACCGAGAAGTAGCAGTAATTAAACAGCATATAACATATATCAGTGTTATAGATTTCTTGGACAGTTTCTTGGTCAGTATCATTGGGATGTTGTCTGGGCCTTTGCTCTTCTAATTAGCGCAAGATGATGGATGATGGCTTTCATAGTTGACCAGGTGGTGTTCTGGAAAGAAATTAAATGTAGGGTTGGCTGGTATAGAATTACTGGAGCGAAATTGAAATTCGTTCCTGACGGTTGACGTGGGGCGTGAAGACCGGATTTTACAGATGGTCATTCTGTTTGTGAACCCTTTCAAAGTGCAAGCAGAGTAGGTCCAGTGTCTCCAAGGTATTCGTCGATAGATTTGTGAGTGAACAGAAGTTGAAGCGGTTTCTCTGCCATTATCGTCTGAGCCTTCCCCTTTCTTTGATTAAAGCAAGTACATCTGGGGGCAACGGTACATGATTCTTCGAAATTTCACTTTTGGGACGACTTCCTCGACGATGTCTGTCATGAGTTCGGTTAGTACTGTTAGACTCTACGATCTATGTAGTCTGTATTCATGTTGAGATGTTCGAAGGAACCACCAGATCCTAATTTATAAGGAATAAGTCCAGGAATGATGAGTGAGGTGCCTCTGTGGAAGGTATGATACAAAGTGTGAGCGATCCTGAGCATTGCCATACATTATTGTTCCAGTGATCGTGCCTTGTGTTGAAGTCGCCACCCATGATTTATTTATTTTTATTAGATAATATATGAACACAGAGACCGATAGTCTTAAACAAAATATTATAAATAACATAATTTATGTTAATGGCTCAAAAATTAAAATTAAATTTAATTATATAATACAACTTAAATATAATAATAATAATGAAAATGCTGTGTATTCGTCATCATCAGAATCATCATCAAAAACAAGATGAAAATTAAAGCATACTTCCTTAAAAAATATCAGGTTCCAAATCATGGGATTCACTGCAAAGAAGGAATTTTCATAGGTTCTTGTGCTATGAGTTGGTAAGTGATTATTCCTTTCAGACTGACCGAATTACAATTTATCTCTAATATATTTAGGGCTCGAAATTTTCAATATTTTTTTAATATGCGAGCGAGAAATTTTTAAAGTTGGCAGAGGCGTTAGCAATTTTGTCGAAGTCTCTCACGTCAAATGTTTCGAATCTATTTATTTTGACGTTTGTTTTATTAGAACCTTATTAGAATCGTATTTTTGACATACATCTGTCAAGTCAATCACGCTTTTTTATTTTTATGTTTTGCGCCTCCACTTTTTTATTTCCATTCAATTTATGTCATTAATTGTATAAATTGGCATTCAATTTTTAATTATAGTAGCTGAGCTGCAAGAACGTTTGTTTTTTCATTTTTCTTATAAACCGATCGATCTTCTTTATTTTAAACATTACATTTAAAGAACTCCAAATTTCATTTTACCCAGTAAATTGAGAGCCGTACAATAAACACTATTAAGTAAACTTTTTGCAATTGTGCCAAAACTTACCTATGAGCAAAAACTGTTATGCATATTAATTATGCTGTTCGGATATTCCTTGTCTTGCATTTATTCAAAAAAATATTTGAATTACCTATTAAAATTAATAACAAAAATATACGAACCATCCTTATCAACTGCACAGGTTGTGATAAGTAAATCTCGCCAAAGGTAACGCATTTCTACGCAATGCACATCCTTTCAACGCATCGTTAGGTTTTTTTCATGCGTTAACTTAAATATGATATAGCGCTGCTGCAGCGCGTATGTAGCGCTGACCATGCGGCAAAAATAACGCAAGAAAGTACAAATGACAGAATAATTGTTGCTTACAAGTGACGTCACAGCGTGGATTTGGGGCATAGCGATGTTGATAAGTCGGACAGAATCGCTGTACTGGTTTCTTGTCTGTACGGAAAAATATCGTAGTTACTAAACTCTATATTGTTACGGGGAAGGAGGTTGGTTTTGAAAATTAGGACTTCGGGATACTGATAGGAAAGGAAGGTGTTAATCTTAACTCTATTTTTTAAAGAAATCAAAGATCCGGGAAAGATCTCAATTACTTTCAAAGTGATTTCAAACATGAACTCAACCAGTGCGAAAGAACAGTTTGGGGGACTGCGGATTTGCGGTATGTTGGATGATAGGCGACAATTTTAGATAAAAGCCCAGAAATTGACATGCCAAAACAAGCTTTGCAGTCATTATTGATTGAGCCTTGCGGCCCGGTAAACTAGCAGCTTTAGATACTATTGGGATGTGGGGTCAAGAGTAAGTAGGAGTGGGGTTTAGAACACTTGCAAAAGATACTGAGGCCTTGAGGAATTTGTTGTAGCTCGCCTGTCGGAGTGTTTGCCGTTCCCTAGCTTCGTTGGTGAGTGCGAACAACCTAGTTACATTACATCTAACTTACATTATTTAAAGGGGAAATATAACATCACTACCCCTATACACTTCAGTTTTAGGTATTTTATGAAATATTTAAATATTTTTTTCTGACACCTCGGCCGTTCCTGCAGAAGGTCGCCTCCCGGTACTCCCACTCGTCTGCGTCGTCGTCATGGCTATCTTTGCTAGATCATTCGTCTGCCTCGAGCCGTAATATGCGATCATTTGTTCATCGATGCTCTTATGGTGCGAATCAGGTACCGCACAAAGTTGTGTTAAAGGCACCGATGTCGAATAAAACCATCATCATCATTTCGGCTGATTAGATTATCTGAAATCAAAAACCCAAAATACATTTTAACATGTGAGCCTGTGGCTATAAAATAAACTAGAATAATTCGATTAAAAGTTCAAATACATAAATAGAGAGTACCTCCATCCCTTATAGCTGCTTGATCTGCTCTTGCTTCAATTCGGTCTTGTTTTATTGTTTGTAACGAAGGGCCCGGTACTGCTGGACAAAATGCCGTAGATTGATACTAATTTAATACTATATAAGTATCAGAAATATATCTAGCTATAAAGATGATATGATGATTTCTTATTTCTATTTGAATTATGCTATACGCTAAAAAACGATTCTAAGATAAAAAAATTATTTCGATTTATATATCAACAAACTGTTTTTCTAATTGCAAATCGTTTTCATCGCAGTCGAATGAAGATTACAACTTATAAGTCACGCAAAACATAAAAAAATAAATTAAAATCTGGAAGTGAGGAAGTCTGTGTACACATTTTAATTAATATATGTGAGAATGCATTTATAATATTATATATAATTAAAAAATAAATATGAATTTGTTAAATAATTGTGATCATTGAATACAATTAACCACAACAATTGTCAGTAATAGTATAGGTGCAAAAGTTTCAATGAAAGCTTAGAGTAGTCTTATTTAAATTATTTCCGTGTCAGCATGTCTGTGTGGAACATGTTAGTGAGTCTAAACATTTGTTTGGTTTTCTTGGTATTTAGTACAAATGCTGAAGGTATAACGTTTTTTTTTTGTTACCTCAGTATACTATTAAAATCTTATAGAAATCATAGGTAATTCATTGGATGAGTTTCTTTTGGTCAGTGCCAACCAATTCTTGAAACGCGTTGAATTGGAAGCTAATAAAACTGATACAAATCTTTTGCTAAATTCGAATCTGCGAGTGGTATGTTCACAGTGATTATAAAAAAGAATTATTATAATTGCAAATATAAAATTATTATGTAGCCAGAACTGATCAAACATTATGGCTACCCGTGTGAAGTGCATCACATCACAACTGACGATAAATACGTACTGGAAGTGCATCGTATTCCGGACAGTCCAAAATCATCAATAAAACGCTCTGTGCGAAGACAGCCTGTGTTGTTAATGCATGGCCTGTTAGATACTTCAGCCGGCTGGATTCTGATGGGTCCACAGCAGGGCTTCGGTATGAGAAACGTGAAAAATACGAATATATAATTATAATATACTTATTATCTTATAGCTTATATGCTTGCTGATCTGGGCTATGATGTTTGGCTCACGAACGCCAGAGGAAATCGTTATTCACGCAAAAACATGGTCTACGATGTTAATGGTGATCGTCAAAATAAAAAACATTTTTGGGATTTCTCTTTTAACGAGATCGGCATTATCGATCTACCCAATACCATCGACTACATTAGCAAAATAACTGCATTCCAGCGAATACACTATGTGGGACATTCACAAGGATCAACTTCTGCGGTTGTGATGATGACCGAAAAACCTGAATATCAGAAACGTCTACTTTCAGTGCATTTTTTCGGACCTGTAGTCTATCTAACTCACGCCAAATCGATTGCGATTGATTATGCACTGAGTATACGATATTTACTTGAGGTAATTTAATAACGTATCTTTATAACTAGATTATATCAAATTGTTTTAATTAAGATTGCCAAAGAGTCCATTGATTGGTTCGAGCTTATACCTAATCGAAGATTTATGGCTTATTTTGGTCAAGTATTGTGCAGTGAAAGTTCAGAGCTTCGGGATATTTGCACTAATACCCTTTCTCTGTTTATAGGTGTCGTATCACTGTCACGTTTTAATGAGGTAACATATTCGCGAACGCTCAGTTTATATTAATGCTTGACATTTTGTTGTTGTTAAGACCATGTTTCCAGTGATTGTGGGACACTATCCAGGCGGAGCTTCAACCAATCAGTTTATCCATTATTTGCAATTGATAACTTCGAATGAATTTCGTAAGTACGATTACGGTTCTGTGGAGAACACGAAACGCTATGGTCAAACTAAGCCACCGTCATACAATATAAGCGCCATTCAAACTCCGATCGCGTTCTATTATTCTCAAAATGATTTGCTGAGCAATGCCGAAGATGTAGAACGATTTGCAGCAGAGATCCCATTAAGCAAGCTGGTCTTTGTAAACGGATTCAATCATTTGGACTATATATTTGGCGTGGACGCGCGACCATTGCTTTATCAGAAAGTTGTAGACACAATGAAACAGTCGGAGAAAAGATAGGTCAGTGGATATAATTTGTATACAACTATGTACAAAGGAATGTCTTACAAAATAATGTAATTACAGCTAAATCTATTAATTTACAGTTTTTGGAATTAACATATTTATTATTTCTATATATCTTTCTAGTAAACAGTGCAGTATCATGATTTGATGAAAATGCAACTGTTTGAATTAATTTGATAGATATTTAAAAAAAAAATCCAAAAAAAATTGTCGTCGTGATGGAAAATCTATTCGTATGGCAACTCGAAGCGCTCCTAAAATATGTCTTCGTCTTTTTAGTCAGCATTTAAAAGAGTGTTTGACTGTTTTTTTAGTTGGTTTTTAACACTTAATTTATTATATTCTATTGTTAATTACATTCTTACAATTTCTTTATATTTGTCAGAATTGTTAGATCATAAACCATATGCAAATAAGTAGAAACCTAAAAATGCGGTTTGGCCGAAAAATTATTCGAAATGGTAGCTGTTGGAAAACTTTCGGTTTAGTGATTGGAGAGTTGTAATGAACAAATTAAATGTTTTGAGGTAGGCAAAAGTTTGTCTAATGTTTTAATATTATTTAGTGCTATTTATCCCGCAGGGTCGGCGAATTAGTTCGGTTTTAATTTCCTTTTAAAAGGCTATACATTTTTGATTATTTTGTTCTATTGATCCCGCATGGTTCTCAATTTTGTTCTATAATAGTTTACGATAAAATGAGACCTTAGTGAGGGATGCTCAAAAAAACTTTTATATGTTCCTGATTTTATGATCAATGTGTATGGCAAATTATTGGCATGCAAATTATTGGCATGCAAATTTAAGGTAAATCAAATCACGTTTGAATCTGGAAGCCATAATGCATTTTTGCCAAATGTTTAGTTCTATCGATCCCACAGATTTCGAGAATTAGTTCTGTTTCAAATTGCTTGTACACAAACACGCCCCTCCAAATTTCACCTGGATGAACTCTGCTGTATGTAAATATTTAGACGCACCTAAAGATCTGAAGTAAGGGTTGGATTTTTTTATTTTCGGCATTTTTGAAAAGTTTGTTCAGCAGTTACAGGGTAAACTAAAAAAATGATTTTAAGTCTCGCCGAAAGAACCTGAGTTGTGTTTTTTTAGAATTATGTGTGTTATTTTATGGGTTTGTGTTAGTGCCAAGAAATGCCCTGTATGATTTGCCATGATAAGTATGTTTCATTGTTTAAAATTCATAAAACTGAAAATCCCTAAAAATCTTACAACCCGAAAGCAACAAATCTGTCTTGATTCATTTCTTAATTCACACCAACATTTACTGATTTTTTGTAAATAATTCATGCAAATAATGAGAATAAAGCTTAAAAGCATTTACTGAAAATCAGTAAATGGCAGTGTAATTAATGCCAATATTTACTGAAAATCAGTAAAAAATAATCATTTTGGTTTTGAGATTGGAACGTAGTGAATAAAAATTAACTAGGTAGTGGTCGGGTTTTTTTATTTTGTTATGTTTGAAAGGCCTATCAGATTCAGTATAATTAATGGCAATTAGATTCTTTAGATATAGATATATTTAGTCACCTAAAACTGATGAGGAGGTTTAGAAGACAATTTTTTTTTTCTCGTCGATTTGACAAACAAAGGCAATTTGTAATACTGAATATGAAAAGTAACTAAAAAGGCTTTTCTAACAAATACAAATAATTTCGTCGTTACGAAACATTAACATATTTTATTGCTATTTTCCAACCGTTTTTGCGTTTTGCGCATCTTGAAAAAGATAAATTAAATAATAGGCAAATCTAATATTTTTTTTTTAAATTGATTTCTTAAAATCAAATGAAGAAATATTTACTTAACTTAAATATTTTATTAATTTAAGAAATTATACAAATTCTTGATAGATAGAAATCAATTATTTGCATATATCAAGATAATATTTAATGATTATTAGTAAAAAGTGGTGTAATTTAAATACATATTAGGATGAATATCATCACCATTTACTGCGGACCCTACGTGTATGAGTTGGGAACAGGTGAACGAACTATTAAATTATTCCTTAATTCTTAAATCTTTAATTCAAATTTAAATTATGCATTAACCTAATTCTACGACTTAATCTATACAAATGCTTAAAACTACTTACGTACTATCAGTTTGGTCAAAGTTTGTCTTGGTGGGAGCCGCACGTGGCTTGGATGGCTCCGCCTCTGACTATTGGCGTGCAATACAATTCGATGATATGGTGGCCGCACGTGGCCCTCGGGCAGTCGATGATGATTATTTCCGCCGCAATGACGATGGGGCAGTACGTGATACACCATGAAGGGTCGAAGGTGTCCGTATCGCAGTCGGATAAAGCGTCCCGCACTCGCGAAATCACCAATCTTTTTTTTACACGTCCGCTATCTTTTATATTCCTAACTCGACCTCCTCACACTCTCTCTTTGTCTCCCATTTTCTTCTTTCAGCGCCTCTTCTGGTAGGAACTAACACTAACTTATATCCTAAACTTAGAATTAACATGGATTGAGTGTTGCTAAATATAAAAAATTGCGCACGCAACAGTTCAATTTTTTGTACGTTTTGTCAAGGAATGTGTCTACAAAGTTTAGCCAGTAATGACAAACTCAGCCTACAGTTTCTAACTAAACTGTTGCAAAATTTAAATGGACTAATTTTAAAGTAAAAATCATTTATACTTTAAATTCCAATTACGATTACAAATATTGTCTTACCTACAAAAATATGTTTTTTATAATATTGTTCACTTAATAATGCCGCAACATAAAAAAATACCTCAGTTTCTCTAGACAGTGTGTATATATTTACAAAACATAGATAGTCAATAGACTATATTTAATATTCATCTCAATGTGAATTAATTATTGAAATAAACCATGAATGACGCTGCACTTGCTAATGCAATTATATTTCTATGTAAAATGTCTAACACGCGCACTCGATCCAAATGAATCTCGTGAATATTGAAAATATGCAAATAATGAACACGAGACTTTTGCGAGAGTGCAGTTAAATAATATTGAATTAGCATATTTTGCGTGTTTGTCGGTTATCTTCAGGAAAAGTGTCTACAATATTTTCTTTGCCTACGTTTTATAGATATTGGAATTAATAGCTTATTTTAATAGCGTTAAATCAAGTCTGTATTTAATTAATTTTTTTTTTTTTTATTTTGTGTTCACTTTGATTTTCTTTTCCTCCGATTGTCTCATAGTGGCCACAACTTTCTCAAAAAGCAGTGGTCGAGCATCAACAGCATAGATATAGTCTAAATGATTAAATCCGTCCATAAACACAAGCGTACTGGCTGGAAGCTCTGCTGCGAACTGTTCTACGTCTTGAGGAGCACTTAGCAGATCATTTTGCGAATAGTAAAACGATACCGGAATTTGAATACGACTGGAATTGTAGGACGGTGGTGTAGACTGACCATACATTTTCAAATTTTCCATTGAACCGTGGTCATACTTAAGGAATCGCTCTGACATATGCATTTGAAGATAGTGAAGCATTTGGTTGGTTGAAGCTCCTGACGGATAGTGTCCCGAAATGACTGGAATCATTGTCTATAAGTTAAGACAAATTAAATGAAAATAACATTATCGGAAAGAATTTTTCGACCTCATTAAAGCGAGATTGTGATATAACTCCAAAAAACGCTGATAAAAAATTTGTGCAAACGTCTCGGAGCTGAGAGCCCTCGCGACACAAGGTCTGGCCTAGCAAATTGAAAATTCTTAGACGCGGTGGTATAACCTCGAACCAATCTAATGTCTCTTTGGCTATCTATACACAAAACGTTTGTATTATCAGGATTTGAGAAAAAAATATAATTGGTTACCTCGAAGAAAAACTTAAGACTGACTGTAAATTCAGAACCAATGGATCTAGCGTTTTTTATGTATACAACGGGAGCAAACATATGTACTGAATGAAGTCTTTTCTGATAATCGGGTAGTTCGGCCATCATCACAAACGCTGCCGTTGTTCCTTGTGAGTGTCCCACGTAGTGCAATTGCTCGAATCCTGTCTTTTTTCTAATATAATCAATCGTATTTGGTAAATCTATAGTTCCGATCTCATGGAAAGAGAAATTCCAGAAAAGTTTTCTATTCATACGATCTCCGTCTACATCAAGGTCCAAGTTCTTGCGTGAGTACCGATTACCTCTGGTATTCGTTAGCCAAACATCGTAGCCTAGATCGGCTAGCATGTAAGCTGGATAATTTAAAATATTTATATTATTTAATAGTATATAAATAGAATATATCATACCAAAACCCTGATTCGGACCCATCAGCATCCAGCAGCACGACGAATCAAACAGACCATGCATTAACAGAACGGGTTGTCCACGAACAGAGCGTTTATTGGATGATTTTGGACTGCCAGGAATGCGGTGCAATTCTAAAACATATTTATCGTCTGTTATGACGTGATGCACCTCAGAAGGGTATCCATAAAGTTTGATTAGTTCTGGCTAAAAGCAATAAAAATAAAAATATAATTCAAAAAGCCAGATTAGGTGTATACCACTCGAAGATGAGCATTCAGCAAAATATCCGGATCAATGTTGTTTATTTCCGCTTCAAGGCGATTTACAAATTGTTTAAGGTTGGTTAGAAATATTTTTTCGAAAGAAGTACCTGGTGATATTTATTTAAGCGATTTTTCAAAATTTAACTTATTTCAAGCAATACCTTCAACATATGCGCCGAACACCAGACAGCTGATCAACAGAAAACGAATTTCTCGACAAACTAAAACGTTCGATACACACATGCTGCCACGAAAAACAATATATTGAGAATGAGTAACGATTTTCCATTGCATTCTTTGCTCATATGTACATGTATTGATTATTATGTATAATTATTCTAAAGATATTATGTATGATCATGAAATATGCATTCAATGGCAGTGTTGCTGTCGTACCTGAAGAACACTTGTATATATAGCTTTATTTACAAGTAATAATTAACATCATTTTCTTAACAGATGTTATTCAATAATTGTTGCACTGAAAATCGGTATATTATTAGAAACCATATTACATATAAGATTTGTTATACAATGTTTCATTTAGATTGTCCAAAAGTGATTGTTTTTGTATTCCAACATTTTTGCACACATTTTTCTTTGTGTAAGAACAAGGGAAAATGGGCTAAAGGCTAAGACTATAGAATGTCTGATTCTTTTCTTTCTTTGGCAAAATGAACTGCATGGGACGTTATAATATTCGATTTAATGTTCTGCCGTTTTGAAAATTTATATACAAAAAAATTGGATTAACAAAAATAACTGCATAATTTAATTTTACCCACTAGCTAGGCAAAAACTAAGCATTTTTATCTTTCTTGGCCAAATTCCAAGAAATCATCCATCCGAAATTTTTCAAACGTCTGCCATTTCTCACACATGAATTTTTCGGTACCGGCGTTGTGGTTTTTTTTCATTAAATGAACAAATGTTTGTTTGGGTAACGATAACAGCATCACCCTATATACGAGCGAGGTCTGAATAGTTTTCGACCTAACAAAAGTAAAAGAAATATTTTCTTTAATTTTTATTTTTATTTTTCTACATAAGTCTACACTTCTCCCAGCTATGCTCCTATCTCTTTAGCCCGTCCAAATAGTAAACGTTTAATGAAGGCGATCGCTTGTTTCATTATTTTTTAATATATAAAAGGTAGTTAGTTATCTGTCTCCATTTTTATCCGCAATAATGTTTTAATCATCTTCAGAAACGACTGGCTTCTTTGTTGTAGCACTTTTTTTCTTTCCTACCTTGTCCTTTTCCTCAACTGCAACTGGCTTCTTCGGCTTAGCAGCATCAACCTTCTTCACTGGTTTTGCAACGGGTTTTGCAGTTTTGAGGGTGGTGGTGTAGTCGCTGACGATGAACCGCAAGCTGAATGATCGCCGGACTAGAGGAGCGAATTTGCCGGACAAAATAAGAAAGGAGATCACACAGCCCTGTATAAACATGGCGAGAAGCTCGTTATGGTCAGATGGATAGATAACATGAACGTAAGTGTGTTATCCAATCATTCGGTTGTGGTACCGCTTGCAACCAAAAAAAGCACGTGGTCGTCAATGTTCCCTGAATAAAAATGGAATATAATTAGATATAGGTTATGTTGGTCAATTGGTGGCAAAAACGGAGGTAAGCAAACCGATGAAACTGTTGCAATACATCAGAGGCCAAGTAACTCGAGCTTTTTTGTTTGATGATAACTCATCAGACTGTCCCTAATCAAGCACCAATAGTGTGAGAGAGATGGATAGCAACCGAACCTGGATGAACGGAATCAAACTGCTTGAGTTTTGAAAAAAAATCAGACGGAATTTTCTTGATTAGACCAAAATTGTAATTTTCAAAAATGTGGGTTAAACTTTGACTGCAGCTCCCGCCAATTACTTTCAGGTATTGGGGTTTTTAGTGCCAACCCTCGGTGATGTAATATAATAATAAATAAAAAATCCTTTAATTAACTTACATTTTGTTTGCAATTTAGAGCAAAATCTTGGAACATGTAGATAAAATATACACTCGTTTCCGATGACAATGCATAAGTAAAATAAATTATAATCGGACTAAAAACTTAATGAATTTAAAGAAAAATTAATGAGTAATGAATTTGCCCTGGTTTGAGAGGCAGTAACCTAGAACAGTGCTCCAAGGCTACAACAAATTATTCTAAGGACTTTTTCCTAGAGATAAAAACTATAAGGAGTAAGTATTTTTGGTAGTGGTGAATCAGGGGTCTAGTGGTTTAGTCTCTCAATCTAGGGGCCGTGGTGAGGACGAATCCAGATACAGAAATGAAAAATGTTTCATGTAATTGTAATGTAATGTTGCCGATGATGCACCAACAAATATTCCATACACATTTTTGCATAATTCATATGCAAATCTGAAAAAAATCTAACTAGAAACAATCAATTGGATTACTACCTGTAGCCTCAGTAGGTGGCAATAATGTGGAGAAATGGTATTAATCATTTCCAATTAGTGGACCGTCAATTAGATCAGACCTGAGCAAACGTTACACAATTTACACAAATACAATACAATGGTTATTGCGATCAAAATTATTAACCGGATAAGAGGAGGGCACAACTCTTTATCTCACAGATTGTTTAGGCAATTTTTATATGAAATTGAACCGTCATATGGAGATTTGGGTATGTTTACAGAATTTCGTTGGCTAAGTCGCGAAAAATGATTGCAGAGGTTCTTTGACCTGCGAAAAGAATATACTTTATTTCTAAAATAGCTTATAGTTTGATGAACCTTTTTTGAATAAAGAAATAGAAATAAAAACAAGAATTGAATGAATGATTTAAATTAAAAATAACTGCATTTTCCCCTATTTTTATTTAAAAAAATTAAGATCAAATATGAAGTTTTTTTTTATTAAAATCATTCATTCGAACTTATTTTATTTTTTTCATTCAAACAAAAAAGTAGCTTACAAATGGACAACGGGATCTGACGCCTGATTCGGGATTGACTCGCGTTTCCAACATTTATGAGAACTACTACATTAAATTACCTTTATTGCTATCAATAAATAAATAATTAATTCGAATAAAGCGACCAGTAATTAATTCAAAAATGTACTCCAAAAAAAATCAAAAACGTGCACCGAAAAAAATAATTCGTGCAGAACATCCATCGTAGCGTGTGCTGTGAGGCACGTAGCGCCGTCCTGTTGAAACCACATGTTGTCCAGATTCATATTCTCGATTTCAGGCCAAAAGAAGTTGGTT
>JANSTU010004332.1:0-32462 GCA_027564075.1 Bolitophila hybrida
AGGGAGGTTGGGATGTAAGCCGTGCACTTTGTACGAGGGGTGCAATTCAAAGTATGAATGAGTATGCAAGAAGAGTGCTCTGATAAACACCCATTTTATTCGTGCACAGAGTACAAACGCTCTGAGTACGGCTGGAGAGCGAGATAAGGATCTGCCATCAAATCAGATGGCAGATCCTTAGTAATATGAGCCAAGAGACATCGACATGAGTCTGGGAGCTGACATCTGCGGAGATCTTCTAAGTCAAGGCCTCATTTCTGGTTCCAACAGCTCAGAGAACCAAGCTTGGTTGGGTCCTGTCCGGCCCAGATTTTTCATCGTAATGCTGTTGCACCGACTGTCTCACTACACACTTCTGGGAGTAAGATATAGTGCCCGATACCGACTTAACCGCATGCAAGAAGTGCGAGCGGTAGAACAACATTTCCTTGACACAGCTTTTCGACAAAACGATGGAAGATATATTGTCAACCTTCGCGATTCTGCCACTTGGAAATTCAAGATCAAACACGGTCTGGTCGTTTCTTCATATTGGGAGTTTTTTTTAATATCCCACTCAGTACACCATTCAGTAATTAAGGACGGCAAGATCGGAGTAGTCTTTAATGCCTCCCGCAAAACCTCATCATCTGTGGTTTCCTTAAATGATGGGTGAAAACTACAGGATGATCTTCCTATCATATATATATTACGATAGTCTTTACGTGTGACATAGCAAAAACGTACAGGCAGTTCTTCCTTGCTGACACCAACCTAAAAATTCAGCGTATTATCTGGCGTACTAGCCACTGCAGGAATTTCGATTCAACACCGTCACATAAAGTACGTCAACTGCGTTCTTTCTGGCCTTCAACAGCTCGCTTCAGATGAAGGTAACCGGTACCCAATCTGATTTAATATTATGTTGACGACGTAATGACATTCGCTTACACCGTAGCTGATGTATTACTATTGCAAGCCGAAGTGACTCAAATGGTTCGCACGGCTGGGTTAGAGCTACGGAAGTGGCCTTCAAACCGATTGCAGTTTCCAAAAGATGTTCCTCCAAAGTCTAGACAACATGAAATCGATTTGAAGATACTCGCTCAATAAAATAGAGAGAATTAATAATTTAAAAAGCTCGCTAGAGATGGTCAAAATTATTTAAGTCTCTATGTTGGCGCAAACTTCAAATATATGTTAAATTCCGGAAACTTATGTTATAGCCACTCTTCTACAGATTTCAATTTTATCGTATTTGTTATTTCATTTTCTCTATCTCTACAGAGAAGTAAATAACTGATTATTTGTTATATATTCTTGACTAAATTATAATAAAAATTACGTTAAAAATATATCTCACATAATCAATCCTTAGAACATCGAAGTGTAGTTGGTATATTTGCCTTCTCTCTACCATCGATAATATTGTAATAACAATCCTTACCTACTACCTACCAACGATGAAAGCTCTACTGAGGTATGAACAATAACAAATATTTATTATCGTCAACTTATCGTTTTTTCTGTACCCTGATTCCCTAACTCACATGATATTGATTAACGGATTCCGATTTTCTAAAGTAAAACTCTTATAAAAAAATAAAAAATAGATTAATCACTGAACTATATATCGTGATAATTATTATATATAATAACGCACATTTGGGTTTGTTAACTTGGTTAATGTTATTTCCCCTAACCAAATTTTGCTAAGAATTTTCTTGGATATTGAAGAACGCAAGCTTGCCGATCAATAAGTGGTTATTGATAAGCTAAAAGCGGTAAAGGCGAAGGAGTTTTTAAGTATAGGAGTGCCCTGCGGGCATATTCTGTACATCAACCCCTTCATTTGTCGACCACAAAAAATAGTCGGTGCCAATAAACCCTTAAATGTGAGTCATTTTTTGAGGTGAGGGGGGAAGTTACCCAGTAGTGTAATGTCACATATCATCTGAAAGGTATTTAAAATACCTTTATATATATATATATAAAAGATGAATGAAATCGGATAACCCGTAAAGGAGATAGGGGCAAGAACGTATTTTCTTGTATTTGGGGTGAGAGGATTAAAAAAATGTTAAAATGTAAAATGCCACCACGCCAAAAGTATAATTTCCACGAACCCTAAAACCGTACGGCTGTGTACGGAAACTCCTAATCTTTAATGATTAATGTTAAATTAAAATTTAAATTAATGATTTATTTTCATTTCACCCCCCCCCCCTCGTTATATACAAATAAAAAAATGACCTTTTTTGCCCCTATAGGGTTGTCCGATTTAATACATTTTTTTTAAAACATAGGTATTTTAAATACCTTTCTGTTGAAACCATACAGGTAACTCCACCACCTCAAAAAATTACTTTTACCATGTTTTTTTTAAACCATTGTGTCCTCTCAAATCGAAGGGGGTACAAATGATGGGGTTGGAGTGTACTTTTTTTTAAGAATCGAGTATTCGCTCTGCTGTAGATTCGCCGCTGCAACATATGAATGTTTTTATTTAAAAAAAAATTTAGACAAAAAATTGAGTTCCATTTCTTGTACAAAAAGACTCATGAAAAATCTAAAAAAGATTGTAAATATGAATATTTTATTATTTGCATATATATATAACTTACTTTTATACATCCAATGATTCACGTAAGAGATGCAATACTTTAATTCAACACGAAAGACGGCGGATGGATAAATATGTTGATGTGATTTCCCGAACAACATGTAATTTATTGAATTTATTTGAAAAAGTGACAAAAGCCTATTGAACGCATATAACAACTAATTTATATTTTTTCGCTTGAAATATGTTAGAGAATTCACTTTGTACGCACCATAATAAAACAAAAGTTGTGATATATAAAATTATCAACTATTCACATTATCACTATATCATGCTGTGCTTAGAGAATCAGGGTCCTGTTATGAAAAAAAACATGATATTACTTATTATTCATATACATATACATAATTACCTAAGTTTTATGACCTATTATCAGCCTAACTGTTGGCAACCTCAAGTATTACAAATAGTATAAATATATACATGTTAAAGCTTACAATTGTTTATACATTCATGTAAAATATGTTAAGTAAGGTTCGGTTCACAACAACTTTTTTATAAATAGAGTTTTATAATATAAATATTTTTTTGCCAGCGTCTTATCTATTATTTTAAACTCAAATTTGTGTAAGAGGGCTCTGTTCTTTTGTTGAAACCAAAAAAAAACAATGGCTTTAAAAAAAAGAACTCGCTGTGTTCTTCTCAGTAAAACATTAAACATTCTTTAATAGGATAAATCAGATTAGAGTTTGATCTCTGGTTATATATTATGTTTGATAGTTTTTTATACGGTTTTTAGAAAAAAACAATTCATCTTAAAATGCTACATTGTTTTGTTTACGCATACACGATTTTTCAAAATTCCAGCTAATGATGCTTCGAAACACTTGTTTGCTCAATTATTTTCAAAATCTCAAAAACTCATATTTATTAAAATGTATTATAATTATTTTACTGATAATAATTACATATAAATAATCGATCATTATTAAACTGTAAATGTAAATATATATATATATAAATAAAACATGTAGAATTCAAATCATCATGTTTTTATGTTCAGACTGATAATATTATGCATTATATCTCTCTCAACGTCACAACACATCCTCCTATTTCATCAATGAGTGTTTATTATGATTATTATGTTCAAAGTTTGCCCTTGAACTGTGACACACCAAATCGCAACAACAAATCATATCTCATTAAAGCTTTACTACAAGAGAGCATAAATCATGAAAATATTGTACATATTATGAAAAAAAATGTTTATGTATAAGTAGGTTTTACTTATATTTGTTAGAATTTATATAAATATATGTTTTTAATATTACGCATAAATTATATTTTTTGAAAATAATAAATTAGTATACAATTAAATAAAATTTTGAATACATGTATTTTATAGTCGCCAGAAGAAGAGATGCTGAATCTGATTACGGATCTTCACATGGTCCAAATAATGATTACTCGGGTTACCGCCGTCCTGGTCAATCCACTGGACCATTCTATCCATTCGACAATAATGGTGCTCCCTTCGCAAATTCTCCATACGTAGACAATCCATACCTGAACGGTCCATACTCTGGATCTCCACCATACTCTGGAGGACCACCGCCATTCTCTGGACAACCTCCATACTTTGGTGGACGATCGGGATATCCAAATCCACAATTTGGTAATGCATACGCTCCATTCCCCCAGATTCCATACACACCGCTGCCTCCAATTCTAAATCCAGCGGAATTTGAAGAAGCCCTAAACAAATATCTTAATTCACTGAAAAAAGAATACACAAGGTAAGCGTATAAAACAGCATGTTTTAAAGACTATATATCTTTAAAAATTAACAAAATAATTGACCCCTGTTAGTGGTGGCTCGTTCACGTATGCCTCGCCAGGATCAACGGCTTACGCTTATTCTTCTCTAGGACCTTCTACGTAATTTCACTTACTATGCTTCTAATTAAATAATAATTTAAATTGCTTCTGTTTTTAATAAACATACCATTTTTCTGGCTATATGTAGATTATACCAACAACAATCGGACGCATGGGACACGTGGCGCAAAGCTGCAGCTGGAAGTCAGCAGGGTGCCTACAATCCACCAAATTTTTCATCTGCCACTGGTGCATACGGTCCAAATGGGATTCATCAGACCGCATCATTGTACCCATCAAGCGCTGTAAGACTATATCAATTTAATAAAGTATAATAAGTTGGTAATTATTATAAATTCTCTGTTCAGAATTCACCGAACGTTGACATAAGAACTGATATAGGAAACAAGCCTGAGACAGGATCCGGATTCTTTGGTGTATCGACAGCTTCTTTCTCAAGTTCGTCCGATATTAATGGCACAAAGACTAGCCGAAAGGGAGCCGTGACAAGTGTTAATGATAATGGAAAGGTTACCACTTACAAGGTTGAAGAATGACCGTTCTAGATTTTATGACATTCTGTATGTTCATTTTGATTATTACGTAATATATTCCGTTCGTATTTTAACCAACTTTTATTTTAGAAAAATTACAATAAGAATTAACTATATAGTTTCTGTTATTATTTTCTATTTACAAATCTTCTTTATTTACGTTTTTTGCTTAAAATACATACAGGGTGAATCGCAGGAGGGATCAATTATTTTTATGACCCTAGATTCAAAAAAAAAATTAAGACCCTAGGGATCATTAAGGTTCAAAAAAAGTTTTAAGACCCTAGGGATTCATAATTTGTATGACCCTAGGTTCAAAAAAAATTTTAAGACCCTAGGGATCATTAATTTTTTTGATCCTAGGTTCAAAAAAAAATTTAAGACCCTAGGGATCATTAATTTTTATGACCCTAGGTTCAAAAAAAAATTAAAAATTTTTAAGACCCTAGGGATCATTAATTTTTATGACCCTAGGTTCACAAAAAAATTTAAGATTCTAGGGATCATTCATTTTTATGACCCTAGGTTCAAAAAAAGTTTTAAGACCCTAGGGATTCATAATTTTTATGACCCTAGGTTCAAAAAATTTTTAAGACCCTAGGGATCATTAATTTTTATTACCCTAGGTTCAAAAAATATTTAAGACCCTAGGGATCAATTATTTTTATGACCCTAGGTTCAAAAACCAAACCAAACTTCAGGTGCGTATTCCATTTCTAAGACTACACATAAAAGTAAAATTTTCACGGAAAATGCGTCCCTCAAAAATGTAAGCGGTTGGAAAATGTTTTGTTCGGCCTCGACCAGGATGCATTCAAATCGCTAAAACTTTTGATTTTATTTCACCGTTAGACAACCCTTAAGGCAGAATGGGTCAAAAAGGTATTTTTTTTGTATTTTTGTGTAAAGGGGGGGTATAATAGGATTAATTATTACAGATTACGAGTTTCCACACACAGCTGTACTATTTTAGGGTTCACGGAAATTATATTTTAATAGGTATTTTAAATACATTTCAGTTGATACCTCACACTCCTGGGTACCTCCCCCCCCACCTCTAAAAATTACATTTACCGGTTTTATTTAAAAAACACATTCATGCTATCTCACACCAAAGGGTTTCATAAGCGACGAATATTTTTTTTGTTTTTGGGGTAGCTGTACTTCAGCCACATTAACTCGACGGTATGAATTTTTGTCAAGTTAATTCTTGTAACAATGACAAGAAGAATTCACTGCAAAGGTGTGAATTTTAGTCATCAAATCACATTAATGAAAAGGGTTTAAAACTCAACACAAGTCGAGTATTTCATGATATTGTTGTTGTGAAAGCATTTAGTAAAAAAAATCACACCTCTGCAGTGCATTCATATCACGAAATAATTTGGTGACAAGAATTTACTTTTTTGGTGACGAAAATTCATATTTTTTAACTTGAAATATTTTCCATAAAAAAAATCACTTCTCTACATGAGAGAAATTCAAAAATTCAACACACCCATTCTATAAGATATATCGGATTACAAGTAATCTTATTGTTGGATGTTTAATAGTTTTTTACACGGTTATTCCCAACAATTCATCTTACAATTCTTAAACGGTCAGTATATCAGCAGTATATCAGCAGTATATCAGCAGTATATCAGCAGTATATCAGTAGTATATCAGCAGTATATCAGCAGTATATTAGCAGTATATCAGCAGTATATATATAATGTGAATATTTGAAGTTTTCAATAAAAATGTTAATATCTTTTTTTACAAATACTAACCTCTATTTTATTTGTATAATAAAAAAATCGAATTATATATTATTTCAATAACAACAATTAACAATTTAAAATAATATTAAAATTAATAATTGGCTATCTGTGCTTGATTCGGGCTCTTTTACATCCAATTTACAAGCAGTACTCAAAATACTAATGCGAGTTATAATGACTAGTTAAGGAATTTAGCCACAAAAAAGACTAAGAAACGGCAACATTTCAAATAATATTAAATATTATAGTTCTATAACTCGCGAAAAAATTGATGAGTCCCATAAAAATTGCTAATTAAAATGAAAAAAAAAACAAACGTTTTTTGGTAAAATTAATTAATGTTAAATTATCCATGAAAATCGACCCCATTTAATGAGGTTTACACGCAAATTATATATAATTATCCATGAAAATTGACCCAATTCACTAAGGTAGGAACTAATCTAGCCACTTAAACCCTATTCATTTTTTAAATCGTGAAATACCTTGTAATTAAGTTAGTGGCTTGAATCTCTGCAAATCATCTAACCATTTTTATGTTTTAAGTTGCAATTGTCCTAATGTTTAGACACCGAATTGCTTCTTTCAGCCTTTAACAGTGAAATTGTGCAATTAGAAATGTAGACAGACACCATTACTTGGTTACTAAAAAAACAATTTCGCAATAGCTCACAGTTGTCGACTCATCTCGGATTCGCTCTATTTCAAACTGATTACAATATTTTAAAATAAATTGGAGCGAATAATAATGAAGGACAGCCATTGTCTCAGATAATAAAAAATTGTTTAGTTCAGAATAAATAATAATAAAATAAAATGACAACATAATATGAAATACTGTATAAAATATAATGTATAAGCATGCACAACTGTTTTCTGTATAAGTAAGTAAATAGACCAATATTTTCGGTTCTACAAATTTCAAGTACTAAAACACTTCTTACTCACATTACTCGCACAAATAATAACGAAATACATTTTCAATAATATACAAATATACATCAAGTGCTGATGTTTATTGCACAGAATAAGAAACGGCCGTCGGCGCCGTGTCCATGGGCCATTTTTTTGCGTGTAAACATTTCCCGCAAGTAAACGATAAAGTACAGGTCAAAGTGTATCCCTGATAAACCGTAATATAAATATACGCACACACACATACATATTTATTTCGCGGGAATAATAAAAACCGATATTCTGGGTATATAGGCAAGAGATCATAAAGACTCGAAAAAGAATATAAAAAACAGAATAATTTTTGCGACCGAAGATTAAGTGCTCGAGACGTCTCCAGTTGAAGCATTTCACATTTTGCCGTTCTACGGAAAGGTTGTTATTAACAGTTATAATAAAGAACAGTGTTGGTGTTCGGTGTTGCGAACGCGTTTTTGGGATTTTATTACAAGTTAAAAAGTAATATAATAAGTGCTGTATCATCATGAGGGTTCTGTTGGTGTTGGCAACAGTGTGCGTAGGAGTTTGTATTGCAGGTAAGAATATATGCAATTGTTTTGTTTGTTTTTAACAGTTTTTAGTGATTTATAAAAAAAAAAAAATTAATGGTGGAATATGGGCCAGTGTGAGCTGGTGCCCATTGGATTTTTTTATTATTAGATTTACTATAAACAAGAAAATCATTATTATTTATTATTTAAATACATTTTCAAATTTTAAAAAAAAAATATTTGAGATAAATAATATATTGTTTGTATATTCTCTCTCAATTTAGTGGGTACTAACTAGTAAATTAAATTACGTACTTTTTTATTTAATTATGTGCATGCATTTTTTTTTAAATAATGAACACTAAAAAATTTAAAATAGTGATCTAAATTATATAAATATATATTAGCAAAAAAAACGAACAACCATTCATTTATTTTGGCACTCACATTTTTTTATTTGGCGTAATATTATACCATTTATTTGTAAAAGCTAGAATATACATATTTTTAAAATTTTAAAATTATATTTAGATTTCAACGACCGATAGAAAGACAAAATCCTTTCTAAAAAATAAAATATTGAATTGGAAATTTAAGCTAAAATCTAAATAATATCGAAAAAGAAGTTTAGCACTTCATCGACTACCAGATTTGACTACAAAATATAAAAAACAAAATACACCTTTAGAGTTCTCTACAGCCCTTGATTTTGGTGTTAAACATTTATTTATTATTATTACTTTATTTAATAAATGTTCAATTGTATTTTTTGCAGACGTCGCCTGGAACAGTGAGCCGTTGGGATTCAATAAGTATGGAGAGTAAGCATTTTAGCTTCTTTTTTCCTAATCATATTCTTTTTAGCTATATTTAAACATAATTTATTAAAACATTGATTACCAGTAAAACTGTGAGTAAGATAACTTATGCCCATTGAGTGTATCGGACCATTTTATATATTTTAATTCTTGATTATAACTTATCTTTTATTATAAATAAAGAACGGTTTCTACAGAATTCTTTGCACTTGAAATTGAAGAAAAAAAAAAATGCACAGATTAGACAAGAATTCGAAATCGTTTTATGTCAAGCACGGTTAGCGTGCGTGATTAATTCGAAATCCGTGAAAAATAACCATAATCTCTATTAGGCACTACACCCAGCATCATTCATCCGTATCGGCAGCCCGGAGAGGAGCATCTGAGCGATTGCAACAGCTCGGCGCTAGCGGAAACTACGTTTCGGAAGTTGCTTCCGGTGGAGACAGGTACGCAGATTTTTTTCTTGTTATTTTCATAATGTTTAGAGCAGAATGACATCACAATCATCATCAATCATCATCTAAATTTAATAGACCTTCTATTATAGTCAGTCGATCTGTCTCACTTTTGAGGTCACAGATCATCACACATTTGTGCGCGCATGTCTTTCAAAATCGTGTAGTGTTATCGCTACCGAGGCGGCGGCGGAGGCCAAATCTCAGCTGACCTGATATAAAAAAATGTCTGGGCGCCATTAATTGCGATAACATAATATATTATATATTATAAAATACCAATCTCAATGTATTGAATTATGCATTTTGATATTAATAACGATTATGTGATGATTTCAGCCTGTCCCATCAGATTGCTAACAGCGATGCCGAGACCTTTGGATCATCTGGAGTCGGCTATGTCGGTTTCCAAGGTGGAGACAGTTCAAACTCACAATATTCTTCTCGATCGGAATTCAGCAAGGTAACCGAATCAAATTTTTCGAAAGAAAAATATAAGATTTTAATTCAATTACTCATCCACTTTCAGACATCTCCGCAAATAGTTATTCCTGTCTCCAGCGGCGGATCCGAACGTTACTCCAGTCACTCAGAACACGTTTCTGAGTCCAAGGCAACACCAGTAGTACAAACCATCTCCTATCCATCGGGTGGTTCTGAGCGTTATTCAAGTCACTCGGAACATGTGTCCGAATCCAAGGCAACACCAGTAATTCAAACCATCTCATATCCATCAGGTGGATCTGAACGTTACTCAAGTCACTCCGAACGTATTTCGGAATCAGCTCTACCACAAGTTGTCGTACCCGTATTTCCATCCGGCGGATCAGAACGTTACGTCAGCCACTCAGAGCGTGTTTCTGAACAGGCTTCTCCATCTGTTCCAATTGCTGTCTACCCATCCGGTGGATCACGTTACTCCAGCCACTCCGAACGCATTTCCGAACAAGCCGCCCCAGTTGTCCCCGTTGCAGTCTACCCATCGGGCGGATCTGAACGTTACTCTAGTCACTCCGAACGTATCACTGAATCCAAGCCAACCCCATTAGTCCATGTTCCACTTTACCCATCGGGTGGTTCTGAGCGTTACTCCAGCCATTCCGAACGTTACTCTGACAACCGGTCTCCTGTCGTCCAATACCAACCCGTCTACCCATCCGGTGGATCTCGTTACTCTAGCCACTCCGAACGCATCACCGAACAGGCTGCTCCAACTGTTCCAATTGCTGTCTACCCATCTGGAGGATCACGTTACTCCAGCCACTCCGAACGTATTTCCGAACAGGCCGCTCCAATTGTTCCCGTTGCAGTCTACCCATCGACTGGATCCGAACGTTACTCCAGTCACTCTGAAAACTTCTCACAGCTCAGAGCAACTCCAATCGTCCCAGTCTTCTCCCCATCTCGTGGATCCGAGCGTTACGTAAGTCACTCCGAACGCGTTCAGGAGTCTGTGCCATCTTACCCAGTATACCCAATTGTCGGTGGCGGTAGCTCTCGTTATTCATCTCACAAAGAGTCCGTTCAGGAAGCATCTGCTCCTCAACAGATCATCGTGCCATCAGCGTCATCGTCTTCGTCGCGCTACTCCTCCAGCCACCAAGAGTCATCTAACGCAAACCTCCAGCCAACCTACGTGGCCGTTAACCCTGTTGGCGGTTCATCCAGTTTTTCGTCCAGTAATAGCTTCTCCAGTAACGGTGGTCATCTCGGTGGCTTTGTCAGTGGTTCACCCAGCAGCAGCAGCTCCCGTTACTTCTCCGAACAGTCCGCTTTGGCATCTGGTGGAGTTGGTGTCAACAGCGCATACCCAATCGGCAGTTCCGGTCGTCAGTCATCCCGTTTTGGTTCCAGCACATTTGATTCACACTCGAGCGCCGGTCTGTCACAGTACATGAGCGAATCCGAGCGATTGGCCAAAGAGCAAGCTAACACCGTATCCGGTTCCGGATTCCACAGTGGTCGTGCCGCAGTAAACTCTGAATTCGGCGCACAGAACACACTGGACAGTAGTTTCGGTTCGACTGGTTCATCCGGTGCATTCGCCAAGACAAAGGCATGGGAGAACAGCTCCAAGTGGTCGTCCGGTACACAGGTTTGCAACATATAACATTAAACATTCTAAAACTCTTTATTAATATTTCTTTTCTATCTTTCATAAAGTACGGTGAAGATGGCAAACCAAAGACATACAGTTCCCTATCGACTGCCGAGAGCGAGCAACACAACATTAACGGTAAATCAACCGGATTCAAGGCAGCCACCACCACACTCGAGGATGACGGCAAGATCAGCACCTACAGCATCCACACGCCATAAGCATCAAAATATATATATATATATATTATAGTCTTTTATTTTTCTCAAATGCGCCGTATATTTTACTTAGAATGTACAAAAGTATGTAAAAATTCAAAATAACAAAATTTTATACAAAATATTAAAAGAAAAATGTTTTTTTTTTCTTAATACTATTCGTTTGAGAACGGAAACTCTAGTTTATCATCGATCAGTGTGATTCGGGTGGTTGGGGCAAGAGGAACAAAAGACCGGCGATTGAAGTCGTTGTGAGTTTTCCAGACGGTTTCATCGCCAGGACATACGCAAAGTGGTTTCCAGGGTTTGCGGGTTGAGGATCGTGAACCATAGCCAAAGCCTTTAAAACCAGCAGTATTTGGAGCTGGCAGGAAAAACAATAACAAGAAAATACAAAAAATCAAAACATCATCGGTATCAACCAATCGTATGTTTACCTTTCCTTTGATAAGTGTACGTGGGCTCCGTTGTCCAAACCCCATTGATCGGTACAAAGTTACCCCAATCTATGCCATTATTTGTGCCATGTCTTCTGTGCTCATCATCAGTATGATGGAAAACTGGTCCACCGTTTATGTTCCATCGTCGTACACCCGATGTTCCGTCATCCTTTTTGGTGCCCTTAAACACTGGTACGCTGGCATTGTCATCGTCATTCTCTGTACCTTTCTTGCTGCCTTTCTGTTTGTTTCCTCCCGTTGTGTTGGTTGTCTCCTCCTCACTCAATTCGAACGTTATGTCCGTTCGAATACCAACCGTTTTCTTACCAGACTTACCGCCGGAAATACTGTGTGTCTCCACTGAGTCAACGTCCTCCTCACCACTGGTCGACTCTGAAATGGACTCAGGAGATTAGCAAGAAAAGGCAATAAAAAATTTATAATAATAAATAACAAAAAAAGGTAACGTTTGCTTCTTGGTGTCATTATAGCGCCCAGTTCCAAAAGAGATTTAAACCGATTTACCTTAACCTGGGATTACGCGTTGGCTAGCAGATGGAAAGGTTTGTTTTCCTGGTATTTAAATAAGTAGGTTACGATATCGTCGACATAGTGGAGAATTTTTATGCCTGATGAAACGAACTCGTCAATTTGTCTGATCCTTGAGTCAGCAGGCAAACCCGATTTTGGTAGCCTGCGGAAGAATTGTAGAAATTCTTTCTCGAAAACCCAATAATTGTGATTTTTATTGCGGCAGTTTTAGATCAAGAAGTCTGCAGCAGATAATTTGTATTACAAAATTATCGTAAGCCGCCTCAATATCCATCTAAAAGTAGCAATGCAGAATGCTTTTTTTTTAAATGTTGATGACAACTTCTAGGCAACATTGCGTTCCTTGTCCTTTATCGAACAAAATTGCTTCGGGGATATTTTACCATTTTTTTCTGTCCAGAAGTCCAGTCTTAAGTAGTAGTTTTTTTTTATACGGGAGAAAAAGCAGATCGGACGGTACGAGGAGGCAATATACGGATTTTTACCTGGTTCTGTGGTCGCTATAATCTTACAGATTTATAAGCGAAAATTGACATGGAGCTCGAACGAAATTGAGTCCTGACCTGGCGAGAAATTGTTATAACTGCTTAGCGTCATTTGAGCTCGACAGCATTAAAGTCACATCAAACATAACTTAGATCTGAAGAAATGTCCTGAGTGCAGCCAAACATACGACATTGCAACATCACTTTGTGTTCAGATTGCTCTGTACTTACGCGCC
This sequence comes from Bolitophila hybrida, assembly GCA_027564075.1. Taxonomy (NCBI): domain Eukaryota; kingdom Metazoa; phylum Arthropoda; class Insecta; order Diptera; family Mycetophilidae; genus Bolitophila; species Bolitophila hybrida. Next base: position 13,491 of record JANSTU010004332.1, read on the forward strand.
ATCTTCCACATTGTTGCCATTGGTGAGTCCTTGTTCAGTGATCCATCCATCTGCATTTTGATTTTTCACCAATTGTTTACGTTTATTGTTATTTTATGAAAATTAAGAAGAGTCTCTTCCATCGTATCTAATCGTATCTCTAAGAATGTGTATTTCTTAGAATTGTACTTTAATTGACAGTCGAAGAAGTTTTTTGACGTTTTTTGTAGCTGGGCGAATCGTGTTATCAACCGAATTGAGATGCTTTAGTGCAGCATCTCCCCCACTCCTATTGCTTTGCTTCTTAAATTATAAATTTGGCAAGATAGCTTTTCTAGAGCTTTTCGTGTGATTGATGACGATTGGAAGATGGTCACTGCCAGATGGATAGGGCCTTACTCTACAAACGAAATTTAGAGCCAAATTCGACGAGCAGATCGAAACGTCAATAGCACTATTTTGAACAGGTTGGTAGGCAATTCGAGTGAAGCAGCCAGTGTTTAAGGTGATGAGATGAGATGAGATGATGGTAAAATAACTTCAAGGATAACTCTTGCTATGCGATCAACAACCTGTCCACCCCACTGTTGTCCATGAGCATTAAAAGATCATCCTTATTATCCACAATCAAACGAACAGGCAGCAAGGTTTGCATATATGTTAAAACATGCATTCAAAAAAAATAATAGGGAAAAGAAGTTCTTCAGAAATGTATTTTTAATCGCTGATCAACACCAAATCCTGCAGCATCAAATGAAAAATTGCCAGGAAAAGAATTGCTTGGTCGTACAACCCCACCTTCCTTAGATTTATTGAGAACACAAAGTTTAAACAATGGTTCTATAAACGAATATATTAATTAATAATATCAGATTGGCTTTTAAAAAAGGGTAGCCTGTCAATTTCCCGAAAAACAATTGGCAAATAAATAGTTGGCCGAAAGACAATTGGTCGAAAAACAATTGACTAAAAAACCATTGATCGAAAAACGATTGGCAGAATAACAGAGCAATTGGCCGAAAATATTTTTTTTTTAAACATAAATAACATTTTGAATGAAATTGAAACAAAATAAAAAAAAAATAACAATAATATTTGTGTGTGTTTGTGTTTCCCCCTAAGGATTGTTTTCATTAATCATGTTCAAAAAGGTGTCGGACATAGATTACTATTCTCCATCCCCCTTTATCCACCATTTCTATGGGTTGTTTTCCCTAAGCGTGATTCAAAATGTATTTGATGGCCATAGGGTATTATTCCAACCAAAGAATGGTTTTTCCTTAGCTATATTAAAAGAGAGAAGGGAGAAGAGTTCGTGAGTATTTGCAAAAAAAATAAATTGAAAGGTTGGGTAACCTTTGGGTAATGGAATACTAAAACTATTTTTGAGTAGATTTCTGTTTTATTTTTAAACATAGTCCTCTTTTTGGTCAATGCAGCAATTCCAGCTTTTTTTTCTAACTTTTGTATTCCGTCAAAGCTCTCAGCCGACGAAAAATTATCAGCGGAGGCTGACTCTTAAGATGCGATATATGCCATAAAAGTGTAATCGTAAAGCTTTCTCTTTCGAATGCAGTGTCTCTTACTTTTATAATCACATCAGTATAGCCGTAGTCATCATTCGCATTAGAGTTGTTTTTATGTTTTGCTAGCAAAATTGTTTGTACATAATGAAAATTGAATGTAATTGAATAAGACCCAAAGTTATTGGAAAGGATAATAACATGGGACAGATCGTTTTCAAATATGATCCTGAAACGAATCGCCAATCCATGCACTGGAAGAGCCCAGAGAGCCAAAAAAAGCTCGTATTACCAAATCAAAATTCATAGCAATTGGGACGTTTTTTTCCTTATTCTTTTACGGAGAACCTCAAGGTATTAATGCTAACTTGTAGCTTGTAGCTAACTTTGTAGCTGCAGCCGGCAGCCGCCGAATTGGACAATCTTGGCTTATCATGTAATTTTGCCTTTGCAAACATCGCATAAGCAGACGTATTGTTGTAATATTAAAAGATTTATTTGGAATGATCTAATAACACAGTATAATATGCGCCTGTCATGGTTTAACGATTTCAAGATAATCGATGAATATTATTCCATACGCATCCCAAAATACGGAGGATAACCTCACCGGACCATTATTGCGTTTTTGGCAAATTCGCTGCATTTTCACTCGGAGTCCTATAGTTTTGACTCTAGCATAGACTCAGAAGCAAGAAGTCTGTTGGATTTTGCGTAAACAGTGCAAAATTCTTCTGAAAAGTTGTAACATTATTTCGTTTTTGGTCCACAATAAGCAATCGCGGCAGACAACGCACGCAGAGCTTGTACATAAACAAAAACTTATGTTAGATATTGCTTAAACATTTCGTTAACATGCCTGTAGCCTAGCTCACTAAATTTAATTTTGGGATCAGTCCACTACTATACTGAATTTTGTGTATACTGATCTGATTAGAGCGTCCAGATCGTCCAGCGTCATCGGTGCTTGTACGGCCACACCAAAAGTCAGTAAACCACTTATGAAACATTTCAATCGACTAATTCACTCGAAACTCAGATTTTTTCATTTAAATAAACAATAAGGTTAGTCACTTCATACTCGTAGTACAGTAACTTCTGAAAGTGTAAACGTATATGGCTCAAATTTTGACAGGAGTCTATTGAAGGATGCTATATATTTTACACAACTTATAAAAAAGTGGGTTCTATTGTTGTTTTATCTCTAGATATTGAAAATTATAAATAATGCTGTTTAACATACCCACTGACTTCTTAAGCTTCGTAGTATCCACCACCACACGGACACCATGAATCTTTGGCGATTTCTTTGTGTTAGTAATCTCTTCCTCATTAGAGTCAACGACAAAATCTAACTTTGGCGAAACACTAGCCATTCGAACTATGTAGAAATAAAATTCAATAATATAGAGTTTTCCAAAAATAGCAGTTCCTTTATTTCTGGACTTACTTTCCATGGCCATTGCGATTAGAACAAGCACTTGTAAAAGTTGCATTTTCAGAATATTTCTTTAAATAGCACAATAACACTTCAGAATAAATTTCCAATATTAAAAAATCGATGTGATTCACACAAACCTGCGAAAACAACTGAATTGAGTTTGCGTGTTTTCGGTTGCATAGCTCAAAGAATAAAACAATCAAAAGTGTTCACGGACATTTTTGTACATCCACAATAATAGCGTCTTAAAAGTTAAACTTATTATAAGAACATTATATATACATAAATATAATACAATATCACATGCACATTGATATAATGACACATTGTAATTAGATAATACAAAATGAAAAAACTCACACACCTCAAGACGCTGAGAGAAGATACAACATACTATATACCAAATATCGTTTTAGATTTCCGGTCAACGATTACAGACGTACTTGTCAGACGTATAGACATACAAACACCGGAGACGATGGAATTAAGACAAGACTTATTAAGGCAGTTTGGCTGAGGATCATTGTCAAGGTCGTTTTATTACAGCATATACAGATATAATAGATATAATTATAGAATTATAGTTAGCGTGATCGGTGACAATTACAAGATTGAGATGAACTCTTTTGACCAAAGTCTGCCTAAAGTTTGATCACCCAAATCAAGGCTTTTTTTTAAATTGGCCTTTTTCTGATAATTCCTAAACTGTTTTTTTATTATTTTTACACAAGTATACATACATACATACAATGATTAAGATTATAAGATAATTATAGTTAATTATATGTTATTCTCTCGAGATCATCTCGTGTAGCCGCGTGCAAGGTGTCAACTGTGTAACTTATCTGATTTGTTGTTACATTGTCAAGGTTGCAATACACAATTTATGCTTTTTTTATTGTTATGCCGCCCTAAGTCTGAACTTTGACTATTAGTTATATAATTCCAATACAGGTATATATTCTAAGATAACCTATGTTTTCTATAGACTAAACGCAAGTCGTATTAAATCGTGCTAAGCGTGGCGCGGCGGTCAAATAATTCATCGTGAGAACATCCATTAACTATTGTTAAGTGCTGTTTTGTTGTTTTGTTTCATTTGTCTAAATTCAAACGATAGACATGCTAAAAGCAGTGTGTCTATTAAATTGCATTGTATTTTATACGACGTCTTTATATTATGCATATTTTATTGATCTCAAGATTGATGTCGAGGTGCATGTGGAAGCGACTCAATTTCAATGTTATTTCTCGATTCTTGAGTTTTAGGCTTGTAATAGAATTGCAACACCAGCTAGGATCCACTTTGAGGGACGTTCGCGAGACTTCAGATTAAATGTCCATATATATGTGGCGCCTCTAGTTCTGTAGGTATAACGAAATGTTGTTTCTTTATATTCATAACAAAAAAACATGTCTTACCTGGTTCTATATACTGGACACTCGTAGATATGCTTTGTTTCTTGTTTGTCCTGGGTTATTGCCTTTACATAAATTACCGGTATCATTGGAAAGAGTTCCTTTAATCTAGACGGTCCAATGGAGTTACTATTCACATCCCATCGGGCACCTTCCATATAAAGACCATATATATTAGCTCCCTCCTTTGGTGGCATGCTTTTTTGATAATACAAAAAATTTCTGTATAATATAAAAATGATTTTAACATAAAAGTTCTACCTGAATTCCGATTGCAGTTTTCCGGTCACATCAACACTCAGGCACATCTTGTCCAGTGGCCACTCGTTCTTTCGTGCTGTCGTCTGCATAATGGCCGTCAGAAAGCTTTGCGGATTGAAAAATCCCGGCAGCCATACACATGCTGGCAAATAGAATTCCGTCGACCATGCATCCAATTCCCTATGCCTTAGCACCAGATTCGCAAACCATGATTGCAATCCAAGCAAACTGGGATAAGCCAATTTGGTCCAATGTTCCGGAACCTTATCGTACAGCAGACATGCGTCCAGTGTTTCCATTTTCAATGTGATGCTGAGCTCACCTCGTAAACCCAACCAGAGTTCACGTAACGAACGTCGCATTTCAGCCAATAAACTATTCATACGAGCGCATTCCTGAAAAGCGACCACGACAAACGGCGTCCGATCCTCTACCCTTCCAACAATTTCCATCATGTTGAACTCTTCTGGTAGCTTATCCTGTAGGTCTTCGATCATATGCCTAAGCATTTCCTCACGAGACACTCCGCAATCTTTCGATGGACCGGCACCGCGAGGCTGTAGCTCTGCAATCGTATTTAACAGATCATCTGACTGAAAGGTCAAAAATCCAATTTCAGAATTCGGATGCATTCCGTACAAGTATGATGATTCAGCCGGTAGCATATCATTCACATACTGATGATAGCCAGCATAGTCACTGTTTGGTGGAGCCTCGAATCCATGACACAACATAATGTCACCGTCTACCAGTTCGGGCTGCATAAACTCCTCCAGGTAGGTACGACACAGTCGACGATCCCAGTCATCGGTAATATGTCCACCGTACATTATCTCTCCGAACAAATACCGTAGATCTTCCCATGGCACTCCCTTATTACCTTCCAAGTAGTTAAATAATACGTACACGCTTATCGTAAGATCTCCAATGTTAAACGGATAGATAACATTCCAACCCTGCGGACCGAACTTTCGACGTTCAGCCACCACAGCATGAAAGTAACACATACCAAATAGAATCGCCTTAAATTCCGCTTCCTTCGTGCACATCTCCAGTGTTTCCTGGCTAAAATTATCAAGAGCTTTATGTAGATTTGCTTGCATTCCCGTCGGTGGTTCATTGGTAATCTTTATCGCAGACTCTAATATTCCCTGCGGAATGACGTGATACTCTGCCGATGGTGCAGGCTCTGCACTCACAAACAGTCGATAGTCCGGATGTGATCCCTCCGAAGTTAGTTCAATTTTCTTTTCGAGAACTGCCAACCACTTGGCCACCAAATGTATATTCTGCAAAATAACCCAGTGACCCAGACGACTGGCAACTTCAATTGCTGTTTCGGCTACCGTTTCCTGTCCCTGACCCAGTGATACATTGTGAAAGTTCGAAAACTCCGTAGAGAACTGTAGTTTCTTACCCAGACGCTCGACATCATTCAGCGGATCCACACCTGGTGAAAGTATAAAAAAGACCGGCGTGCATTCGGTAGTTTCTTGAAAGGATACCGCAAACGAAACCTGTCTGGAGGTCACGTATTTTTCTCCCATTGTTGCGGCTACAAAACAAATAGCCGCATACGTCATTCGATCCGGTCGCAGTGTTCGTATAATACACAGTTTCTGGAATGGCGTCTTGTTTTTCCACTCTCCTGGCAGTTTTTCATTTTCCGGTGACTCAGACTCAACAAAGTATCGCCAGCGCTTTGTGGACTGCTCTATATCCCGATCGATACCGCGAAAACCATCAATCATTGTTAGATTTCGAACGCCACCCCAAAGTCGATTCGTAAGGAACTCAAATGGTGAGATCACCACCGGCGTATGCGGTGGAAAACGTATTAAAAAGTCCAGCTGATCGGGCAACACATCTTTTGTGTGCAAGAGTATTTGAATGGCCATGTGTGTCATAAAGACGAGTTTATCCTTTTCGAAGAGTCCACGGCACGTGTACATGAATACGGCAAATGTGATCTCATCAACCAGCGCTACAACGCGATCCTGTAGAACTTCCGATGCTGGCGTATTCGCAATGGCTCGCTTGAATACCACAATGAATGCTTTCAAGGAGAACTGATACATTTGGTTTATCTTGAACAAATCATTAAGTATAAAGTACAGTATTGAGGATCGCTCGGCAACCGGACGATAGAGCTCTCGAGCAATGTCAATTTCGACGGACGTCACTTTAGATTCTTGTACCTTGTTTTCAATTTCGGCAGCGGTGCGTTTGGTTTCCTCCAAATTCAGTACGAGTGTCGGATCGTCCAGTACATTCTCACCGGATGATGATAGACGTACGAGCAGATCATCTTCGAGTTTTTTTAATGATATTTTAAAGTGGTTCTGCTGAACGGTAAGGTCTGATTTAAGCTGTTCCAGATCGGGTCGCTCGGCTTTGACGACCTCGGCGAGAAGTTGATCTTCCAAGCTGGGTTTTTAATTATTATTTTTAAAATGGTTTTATTATTAATCTTTAAATTAAGAAGTTTGTCAAAATTTCAAAAAAAAAAATATTTTGTAGCCTTGAATGACAGAAAGTACATTTTTCCTTTTGTATGTTTGTTTTTTCTTGGAGGATGTCAAAAATGTGATTTAGACTTTTATGAAATAAAGATTTTTAAAACTCTAAACTCTATCCATTATATACAGTGCGACAATTTTCCACTCAAATCTTCTTTTGTTATTCAATGTTCTTCACCTCTTTCGAATCTATGTAATATATATAACTGCGACTTTTTTGTTTAGAGCCACTTTAGCAAAAGTCATTTTTTGGGCATACATACATATATGCATATACATTACATATAATGAGGAATATTTAATTAAAATATTATATAATAAAAATAAATAATTAATGTGTCTTTAATTATCATTTAAGGTGCCATTACACGGGCTATGAAAGACACATATTTTGCCACGGATTAGTTTCAAAGGATGTCAAAACATAGCAATCTATGAAAAGTGACATACGGTTTTCTGTGTCTTTGTCTTTACAAATGCCAAAGACACACACAAGACCGTAGCTATAGGCAAGTGGGTTAACGCGTTGGCTGGCTTATGGGAGGCCCGAAGTGTTTTTCGAATACATAGTATAGCACTTTAAATCAATTGCTATTGATAGCCTATTTCTGAAATAGGTTATTGATTAAGAATAACGGAACATTAATGCCATCCATTAACATATACACACTCACCCTCTATAGAACAATAAGTGTATGATGGTGTTGATGATTCATGATTCCGAATATAAAAAGCAAGATAGATCTCGGAGCATAGAGATATCTCAAAAATATGCGCATTTACCCTGCAAATTTGTTAGTATCGCGTTAGGGCAAATTAAGACTCCTAACCATCGGGGATGTGTTGTGAGTGTTAGAGCACAGTATCTCCAAAAGAAGTAGCACAGCACTAACAGCACATTAGCATGCCCTGACCACTTGTGTGAACCCGTAATGGTCAATGAATCCGGTGTGCAATGACTGAGAGGAAACAACGCGACCAAGTGGCCACGAAGTCGGTAGTCCTTTGTCATCCTTCAGAATGAACATGTCGCCGAATTTCAGGTTTCCCATAACCAGGCAAAACCTTCAGGATGTACGGCATGTGTCAAAAACCAGACGAAGATTACGACCCAACATTTGATGGCGCCCGACCGCTTGCAATCCGCAGATGACACTACGAAAGAAGATTGAGACTTCTTTCGTAAAGTCATCTGCGCTGCAAGTGTTTTGCGTATCTCGAACGGGCCAGCAAAATCGACGCCTTAGATTGAGAAAGGAAACGATTGGTTGATCCTTGCTGCTGGCACTGAACCCATAAGCTGCTCGGCCACGGTATTCCGGAAACGAATGCATATATGATGCAATAATTACTAACCTTTTTAACGGCTACCCGTAATCGAGGAATCCAAAATTGATGAAAATGGACGATGCCGAAATGGTTATCTTATGTAGAAGAGCCTTCGCATCGTCCGCAAAGAACAGTCGCGTCTGTTGAACGCAATATTCCATGGCTGCCTCTCGTTCAATTGGTCAGTGCCGGTACATCTTCAAAGTAGGCTGGATGCTTGCTGTGTGACTGAGCCCCCTGTCTCGCATTCCGTATGAATCGAAATACAAAGGCTGTCGAACAACAACTGCTTTAGTGTGCATATCAATGTCTCTGCGCAGCAAATCGGCCCTATAGTAGACTTCGATATCAGTGAAACCGCATGCCTTTTTGACGAACTGAGCAAGTTGAACGCTTCATCATTAATTACACGCGGAGAATAGTTTGCAATTTAATCGGGGCCACATTATTCCTTGAGGCCATCAGCTGAGTGTGGATGTCCCATCAAATAGGCACATGAGCTCCTGGGCAAAGCACGAATTGCTAATGGTCCACTTGGCCAATTCAAAACCGCCTGCTGCGAGCATTGCGGTCATATGCTGATGCATGATACGAAGCTCTTCGACCGACTTGGCGCCGGCCAGAAAGTCGTTCTTCAGTCTCGTCTTCTTTCGCATTATATGAGCTGGAGCGCCATCTTATAAAATACGTACTCAGACATGTTTAACTTTAACTGAAGCTAATAGGTTTTCTTCGAGAATTTCTTGAAATTTTTTGAACATTGACTAGCATAAATTATGTGCAAATTGCTCAAAACATTTGCATTACATTACGCTTGTAGGACATTTTAAAGTCCATTTAAGGCAATCTTTATGATATTCTTCGTTTTTAAAGCGAAAAATACACCTCAAATTTCATCATCGCTCCAAAGTATGGAGTGCCATTGCCTAGGAACCCAGTTCAAGCGTTCTTGGGCCCTTTTATTTTTACATTTCCTCTGCCTTAAAGTGGTTATTTCTTTTTCTTCATTTGATAATCACATACAATTCATTGAAGAATGCTATTTATATTTTTAGATAATAAATAATTTTATCATAATATACCATATTTCATTCATACATATTTTTAGTTTGGAAATAGCATATATTTTAATTTAAACACACGATCTTGTCCGAATACTTAGCTGTTAGAGTAGTATGCTTATAAATGCAGAGGGATCGGCATAGCATGAAGCCAGAATATCGCGGATAATAAATGGATTGGTTGTGACCTTTGCCTAATACCATCGATCACGAGCAAGTACAAATTATATGATCGACCGTTTCTTAGGTTTCACAGTGTTCGCAGAAAGGGTTAAACTCGATGTGATCCTTTAGCTTGTTATGGTTGTTATTACCAAAATCTGTCGGCTCAGGGGAAGCTAAAACTTATCATACCAATGCTCTTTCATTGCCTGGAATGCCACAATGTGCGCAGGTATCCACAGCAGTTCAACCTGGAGGTCATTTCTATATAGCCTTTTCAATGTGATATTGACTTGGACAAGGAGTATTGACATTTTGATTGATATCTTAGGGGCTTCGAATGCGCTTATCGAGTCAGACGGGTTAATTACCATTACGCATACGAGACTATCTCTCAGGCTATCTCACAGAATAGTCCCTGGGTTTAGGATAGATTCGGTTAGGAATATTTGAGCAACTTGTTTTATCCGAAGATCCAGTGGTACTATGCTAAATACGAGCTTCTCAAGGAACTCTGTGTGTTTTCCGGACCAAGACCAAGTGAAATTCGCAAAGCACGCAAATGCGTTGAGTTGGATTTTTAACATTCGTGATTTTTTTGGTGCGTTTCAACAGTTCTTTACCACATCTTAGTAACTGAAATCGTCAGCTCTATATGGTTACTTGTTTTTATAGTTTGTTGTAAAGAATTTTATAATATTCTAGATTTATGTCTTATACTGTACATCTAAAGGACGTTTTCGTAATGGAGAATTTTAACTTCGTCAGGGACACGAACATTGATTAGGCATGTATATAGGCGCAAAATGAACGATGTTAATTAAATGCTTAATAACTTTTATATATTTTTTTCAGAATTTTGTAATGAAGACTTGGCAAATCTATGATGGAACAATACACAACGGAACAACTCAATTGTTTTAACATGGCGTGCATATCGACGATATGTTTTTGTGCGGAATCTGCTCTCAGCAGCAACATCGTCTGGTTTGGAAGTATGAGTTTCAACAGTATATCACATAGAATCTATACGAGGTCAAGGGTGAGCTGATTTGCATTCGATGACATATTGTTGATCAGCTAATTGGCGCCGGAAGGATGAGCAAAAGCTTTTGTTTTTGAGTTTTAACAATCCGTTAGACATTTTATCGCATCCGCATATATATGCATCTTATACATCATGCTCAGTACTTGCAAAGAGAACAAATCTGTGTTGTATTTGTTTCGAAATACAACACCGTTTGGAGTTCAACGCCAGTGAACTAGGTATAATAGTTTTGACTTCGATTTTTGAGAATTATAGCTACCGTGTGCATGTAATTTGTAGAATTTCCAACAATGCACTTTCATCCCGCTAACTTTCGTACACATTTTTAGTTTTTTTTAGACCCCAAGGTCGGTCGCATCGCGAATTTTCGCGGTCGCTCGTCCCACGAACAATTTTGTCTTATGTCTGTGATAAGTTTGACTTTTAGAGATCATTCACATTTCTTTTTGTATTTTATACAACGGACGCTCCCGCGAACTTTCGTAGTTTTTAACTCCGCGGACTTTCGTAAAATTGTGTTATTAATTTTGTGTGTGTTATGTGTTATGTTTTATATGTACAATATTAACAAAAGATTATACCGCGTGGTGAAGGTTCGCGGGATGTAGAACCATTGGGTTTATTGCATGCCTGCATCATCGAGAAGACGAATAATTTGGGCAAAGTGAACTTCGGTGACATGAATGCATATTAGTGTTGGTTGTTTTTTTTAAATTTGGAATTTTTGTTTACGGGTAGGGGCCAATAGTTGCAGAAAAAAATTAAAATAAATTATTTGACGTTTACTTGACGTTGACGCTTTGCAGTTGAAAAATAAGAAATTTTGAAAAAATTGGAATAACTGCCAATTTTGTACGAATATATATTTATTTTTTTTACATATTTTGAAATCTTAAAATTATTATGTTATTTATTAAAATCAATTTTGAAAGTTATTGTAATTAAAAATTTCTAAAAAAAAAACAGTAAACTAAAATTATTTTTTTTAATTAAAATTAAATTTCCTACAACTTTCTAGAACATTCATATATATATCTTTACATTTTTTTCTAAAATTCTGATTTTTCAAGTGCAATGCGGAGGCGACAACAACTTGCAACTTCAAGCAATTATAACAAAACAAAAGTTTGTGTACATTGTCTATTGAACAAATTCGCCCAGATTTTAGAATTATGGGACGAATGGGTTGAATTGCTTCAACTTTTCAAGCACAATATTACGATGGAGATTTTTCATAACTTTATACGATTTGGGTCAGAAGTTACTAAACAACAATTTGAATGCTTTCATAATATATTCAGCAATCCAAATGTGAAAATGTTATATCATACGTAAAAGTGTTACATCAGTCAATTGAAGTATACAATGTAATCTGTTCCAAAAAAAAGCTTGTAACTTGTGTATTTAAGTCATTGTCTATTTTATCAATTGTATATCCAGATATTCTCTTTATTATGATCTTTTTAAAATTAGCTAAAAATGGGGAGGCCATATACACATAAAACGTAAAAAAAAACGAGTTAAGATCATTTCAGTAAATATTTACCCATCTTTGGTAACCGTAAAATTGATCATTGTCGTCTGCGCCTGCATTTCAGGTTTGTAGTGTGGATTCGCAATTTTTGTTTGTAGTATAAGTTTGAAATTCGGATGAAAGTCAACTTCTTTGTCACCAATCTTGATGGCTCGACCTTTCTTGATTAAAGTTCGACTGAGCAGTGGCTCGAGCACAGCGTCTATTGACTCATCAATGTTCTCTAGAAGAACGGTCTCACCGCTGGCCACTGCACGTTCAATATCGTCCAGATATCCCTTTTGTGTGAGTCTTATCACTATAAGACTTCGGCCGTACTTCTGTTTTATCCATTTGATTCCTTGTCTATATAGATGGCAAAGTATTATGAATTACTGATTAACAAGTATATTTAAATGAAAAGATATACAGTTGAGGATCTATCATTAATGGCCATCGCACTGAATTCATTAGGATTGTAGCGTTTTCTGTAGACATTCGATCACTGGGCAAACCTTCGTTGTTCCATGCTGCAATCTGGGCATCATCGCAAATAAGGTCAAGTACGTTGCTTTGGTCTGTATGTGGAATCTCCGGCTACAAATGTCATTATAATAAGCCTTTTAACTAGTAAAAGTCAATAAACACCTTAAGTTCTCGAAATGTTGGCTTCCACATTCGTTCCTGCAAATCAATTCTATATCGAAGCGTGAAACCGCCTACATATGAAACAAAACATGCAATCAGGAGAACATCACCGGGAAGCTTCGTAATTTGATGTCTTAATCTGTAACACAAATGTAGTGTGAGAGTCGATAAAATTTAACATTAACAATTAACTTGTCAGCAGATTGATGCCATCGGATAGCTTCTGAACCCAATCCATTTACCAGACGATGCGCTAGATCAATGGTAAACGATGTATTGTCGGCCTCAGCTTGGAAATTGATTTTATCCGCAACAGCTGACTCGAATTCGGCCTTGATCGTGCTCAGCTTTGATTCAATTGCCTGAATTTTGACATTGAAATAGTTTAGCTTAACTTGTGCCTGTTTGAGTTCCGATTGGGCATCCTTCAGAGCTTTCTGTTTAGGACCAACAATCAGATAGATGTTGTAGAATTTATGGATATTGATGACCCAAGCACAGAGACCACTGGCAGCTGTTGATTTGGCCAGAATTTTTTGCGGGTCGAACTCAGGGTCCTATTTATTATGTAATTAAATTAAAAAAAAGAAACTGTAGCTTAATAATTAACACTTACGTTTAAGTATGGTTGAATTGCTGCAATAACTTTAGGAGGGATGTGCTCCTTATCAAAACGTAGGAGATGACTCAGAAACTTGTCTACAGCTCCCATCATTTGCTGAAAATACAAGTAAGTAAGTAATTAAAAAAAACCTATGACAAATATTACATTAATATGTTACCTTGCATGCTTTCCAGCTACGATCCTTGGGCAGTTTTCCCTTTGACGAGAACAGTATCAATACAGCTGTACAAACATTGATGACAGCCACCGGAGGCGTTCCGAAAGATTTGAGCTCGGTCAGATTGTTTTTGTTTAAGGTATTTAGAGCCGCTTGTGCTGCCACCAGTGATGGTTCAGCCCTGCGCAAATCCTCTTCACAAATCCTGGCTTTTATGGACACATCCTCTTCAATAATTCTTACTTTCTTCTCTTCTTCAGCAGCTACGCAATATGTTTATATCGATTATTATTTTAGGTAGGACTAATGTTTGTATTACCGATTTTCTTTTCCTTCTGAACAATCTCATTCTCAGCACTAACAACAATAATCAATTTATCTGCGGATGCATTTTTGGCAGCTAGAACAATTTCCTGTTTGGCAAGTACATGCTAAAAAAATTAAAAAAAAAAAATTTAAATATGTTTTTTAAAATGTGCATTAATAAACCTTCAATGAATCCACTTGTTCGGCACACTGAGCCAACTTCACCAGTCCATTCTCCAGTCGCATTATCTTTTGTATGGTGTCCTTTGTCTTGTCCGTCAACAGTTTCGAGTACAATGAAATCAGTTCCAAAAAAGACTTTGGTGTAATGTAATTGTAACGTCGTTCATTTATCAGATATATTTGGGACACTTCGTTGACGCTACCCAGCACATAGGCCATGAAAATGGCTACTGATTCAGTTATGTCGTCCTGTTAATAAAAATAGTTACAATGAAAATCTCAAGATAACTTAAAACCAAAAGTTGAGTCCCTCCAAAATCAAATAATCAAAGTTTATAATTACCGGTAAAACATCCAAATCCGACAGAAATCGCTTCGAAACCGATTCCAAAGCACTTCTGGGCCACTCATGGAACCAGTCGATGGCCGTACAGTTAATGATAGCCGGAAACTTTCGAGCACGTCGACGAAGCGTAGAGCCCACCGGTGAAAAACACAGAACAATCTACATTGAACATTATTAATGCCACTGCGCCTAATTATGTAGAATATATTTAGAATTACCTTTAGCATACGTTTGACTTTGTCCAAAAAATGTTTCCAACAATTATCCCGAGAGTCTAGTACACCCAATTGTTTAACCTCATTTCGCACCGAATTTATAATTGTGTCCACTTCGTCGTCGGTAAATAGATCCGCAACCTCACCAGATGCCAACATATCATTGATTAGTACCAAAAAAGCCTCGTCCGTCACCTGGGCATCGGTCATCAGAAACATTGTCTGAATATTCTTCACACCAACTTTCATATATAGAACGCTGATGTCAGCCTTCATGTCTGCCATAGCGTAGCCTCGTTTGATTTGTATTTGATATACAGTCAACGAGGAGATGTATGCTGCCAGGCGTGCCAGGGACTGTTTGCCCGATCCACCGACACCAATTAATAGGGCATTTCCTCGTGGACCCTCAAGAATTCGATTGATACTAAATTAATCGTGTTATATTATGAAAATACTTTACAGATGGTTATCTTACCGACACACATGAGACATTGCATCCTCAAACATCACCAGATTGATAAAACCCACCGTTTCGTTGTACCCAATCTGTGCATCGGTCAGTAGATCCGTCAAATTAGACCAGCTACGAATGGGCATATACTTCGGATCGGTAAGTCCATCACCAAAGTGACAGTATATTAGTGGCTCTTTAAACACCTGCACATCATCTAATTCCTCCATTCCCTTCTTAAAGACTTCACGAAACATTTTCCTAAAATTGTCCTGGTCCGTATCATTAACAAGCTTATCACCGTATACGCGATAAGCTTCATGAACATACAGTCTAGCCAGATCTTCAGGTTCCGGACATGTCTCTTTGGTCGCAAATAAAATACCTTGATAAATACTGGCCAGATCACGTAGATTAAATGTATAGTGAAATTTAACCGCTGTGGATAGAAACATTTGCGACATACGCGCATGCAACACCAAACCCATGCTTACTAAATAAGAGCCCATCTTAAGGTGCTGACTAGTGAATCGATTCTGATCGGAGCACAAATGCTGACTTAGAATAGTATCATATATATTAAATAGGGACTCATCACTTGGATAGTTAACAGCAAATGATGCGAAGTGACGCTGTAATCTTGGGTCAATTGTAAACGATCCAGCTGTGGGATTCATACAGGCAGCAAATTGGCAGTTATGCACATCACGTAAAGTCAGCTTGGCCCTGTCGTACCAATGATGGTAGTCCATGAATTGTCTAATGATCTGATGCGGTTGAACCGTACCGAAGTTGTCAACCTGAGGCATATTCATATCGTCTACGAAGTAGATCATGTACTTTGAGCCCTTAGGAGCATACTTACGACCGGCTTTCTTTTCAAGTGGTTTCTCGAGAACCTACAAATAGAAAAACATAATTAGAGGACTATTAAAAAGACATTTTAAGACTGGGACCTTTTGGAGCATTTCTGACGAAGTGTAATAGTTAAACGGTATATTTACAACCACATACTTGTCGGACAGTGTGGCAAGTTTATCACCAACTACGACACTTTTTCCGGAGCCTGCGCCACCGATTAGCATCACTGGATGCTTGTTTTCCATCAGTGTGTCCAGAAACCACTTCAGACGGACAGTTTCCGCCGTTGGCACCAACATTGCCTAAAAACATTGATTCCAAAGAACAACATGTGAAGATAAAAACAAATGTAAACCATTACCTGTAACGGTACGTCAGTGTCTAGTTCAAACTTTAGCACCAGATCGTCCCAACGCCGAAACTCACGAGTACTATTGTCAATATAGTAATTAAATATATTTCCATCGATTGGAAAACGAACGGCTTTAAATTCCTGTTGCCAGAATTTGCTGAACTCATTTCGCCAATCAATCAGTTGATCTTGAAATAACGTTGAACCAAAGCCCCAGATAACGGCAAAGGCAAAGTATAACTCGTACCATTCTTTTGGACAATCAGCTGGTACATTCAGTGGTACAAGTAGACATTCCAATAAGTGCGTGGTCATTTGGATCATAGCAATTTCCGAGATTGGTGTAATTCGTTTGAATTTTGTAACGGTATCCAAAAGTACGGGTACATACTTGTCAAAGAGATACGTGAGTGTAGCTCGTTCGGTAGGATCTTCTCTAGTCTCAATCCAGGATGCCACGAAACTGAAATAGGTAAACTATTTGAAGGCTTTTCTTAATTTTCTCACGGATAATTATAATAATGTTATTTTTTATATTTTTTTCGTTTAAAATATTGAATTCTTTTCGACTTTTTTCAAATAACACTAACCCTAAATAAATCTAAAATGCCATTGGTTGTGGGCTTACAAATACGTCACCTGGCCAGCTTCATCTACAAAACGCTTGATCTGGCTTTGACACCAAAAACAATCAATTATGGTTTCCGCGCAACAGATATCAGCCATTCGATCTAGATATTTCCAATGGAGCTGATTATGTTGAAGCCGTCCGAGCACTGTTAACTACGTTAACCTGGAGCCATAAACTCCTGAGTCATCTACTTCGGTTTCTCGCTGACGCCACGTCAGTGAGCAGACTTTCGTTTTTGGTTGAAGTCGGTCCAGAGCGCGGTGTGTCGCCGAAGAAGCCATCAAATCGCTGCCGCAAACCAATATAGAGCATAGTACTGACTTATTCGGGCGGTTTATCCGGTTTGAAGAAGAAAGCTGTGCGGAACGCTACAAAAGCGACAAAGGTATGATGGTATGATGGCATGCACGCTACTTTAAATGCGAATATTGTTCTTCAGACGATGAATAATACCAATGAAGGCTTCCAAAATAAATAAACTTAAATTTTTGTTATATACGTGGTGGTTTTTCTTCATATTTTCTAATTTCCAAGGGTGCCAACAAACGAACCAAAACATTTTTTTGACCACTTAATACAAATAAAAACATATTTGATAGAATCATTAAGTTCATTCATAAGTAGAAGCTTTCCATTGATACCTGTCGGAATAATATGCGCTTGGTTAGTAAGTTATGACCCAAAAACAAAAGAGTGTCCCTTTCCCCTAATTAATTCAATGACAAAACTCATTAGAAAGACAAAAAACGTGACACTCATTTCGCGTTCAATTATTCATTAAATTCAATTGCCATAGTATTTTGTATTTTGATCGATGTGTACTGAAATGCGAAATGCACAGATTAAAAGTTTAGAAGAGATTTATGAAAAAATGGAAATGGTTTTGCTTTTTATTTGTACAAAATGTGCAAAACAAGATTCGTAAAAAATATATGTTACTTAGCATTGGAAAAAGAAAATAAACCATTTTCAGATTCACTGTTGCGTAACCATGGTTGATTGAATCACTTAAGAAGCCAAAACGTTTGAAGACAAAACAGTTTATCGAATATATCCCAACCAACCAATTTAGAAGGAATTAAAGATATGGATTTGTATGTGAAATGGAATATTTGATAGACATTAACCAATTGCTAATATTTTTCTCTAGCTCTTGATAAGTGATATTATTGTTTTCCACTTCTAATGGAAATTGTAGTTTTTCTCTAGTCTCATAAAAGACAACGATGAATTACAGAATGAATTTATGGTACCCAAACGTTTGAAATCTTGGCCTTTTTCAT
The DNA here is from genome assembly GCA_027564075.1 of Bolitophila hybrida. Lineage (NCBI taxonomy): Eukaryota > Metazoa > Arthropoda > Insecta > Diptera > Mycetophilidae > Bolitophila > Bolitophila hybrida. The sequence continues at coordinate 31,807 of JANSTU010004332.1, forward strand.
ATGTGAATTTTCAAATCAACTAAATCTAAAACTTAAGCCCATTTTCAATATTATAACGTATGTCCATTGATTTAAAAACAAAAAAAAAAAAAATTTAAGTACACATGTGAATATGAAAAGTTTCTGTTTTTTATATTTGCACCCTCATCGCTGGAATTTCCCAACAAAGGACTTTTATCGCGAAGAATTTCATTTCATTTCAAGACATATTCCTTAAAAGTCCAAAGTTATTTACTCCAAAAAGTGTATATTTAGGAAGGAAGGAATACATCTGGAAACAGGTATTTTTCGATATATATATAGAATCGTAGTGTTTAACCCAAAATTGTGCTCAAGTAACTTGTCTTTAAAGAAAAGTCTTACGCACTATATTCGGACCCGTAATAATGATAATTGCTGCTCGCGCAAACGGTATAATCAGAGGAATTAAATCAGCTGTTTTGCGATAAGGACATAGTTCATTGCATCAAATTTTCATTGTGAATTCAAGTGCTTTATTGTGTTCTAAATGTTTACTAGAGTGGTTCGTTTTTTTTATTTGGAATTTCCGTTTACGTTGCAAAATAAATATTTTTTTGGCGTTTTCGTTTTTTTTTTGTTTTTGACGTTTGTCGCTTCCGCATTGCAGAATTTTTGAAAAAAAAGGAAAAACTGAC
>JANSTU010004333.1:0-17760 GCA_027564075.1 Bolitophila hybrida
ACGATAAGCGAGCAGATTGTCTAACTTCTGAGGATACACAGAACTATTTCACAACACTTGAAAACCTAAGAAATATATATGTGAATGTGTGAGTGAGTGGGTGAAATTTCGTGATTGTGAAGTGGAGGTTGAGCGGGCCCAGACCAACGGCGAAACAATTCTAATTCGAACCCCACTAAGGTTTGCAAATAGAAATGTCAGGGACCATTGGAATGAATTTCTAATCCATGCTGACGCAGATAGGCGGATACTCATTGATAATAAAACTACAGTGAAACAGTGAAATATTTAGTGAAAAAAAATCTCATTCGATCCTGTAATCCCTTGTGGGACATAGCCACGATGCCGCACACCAGATTCATTGACCATTACGGGTTCACACCTGTGGTCAGGTCATGCTAATGTGCTGTTTTGTGCTGTGCTACTCCTATTGGAGCTACACTTCGGTCTGCCGGCCGGGATAAGCATATTCTGGGGATCTGGCATAGTTTTCCAATCCTAGTGAACTGCAGAGGAAATTAAAATAAAGTGGATAATATTTTCCACAAATTTCCCAATTTTGTGGAAAAAGGAGGCAATCTGTTGTGAATTTCTTCTTTCGAAAGCCGTACTGGTTATTTACTAAGAGATTCTTTTCTTCACATACCAAACGAAGAGTTACCATTCTCTGCATTGTCTTTGATATAACGCTCGATAGAAATATAGGTGTATAACTGGATGCTAGATGTACATCTTTACCGGATTTTTTGATTGAAATTATTAGTGATTCTCTATATGAATTTGAGAATTGGTGTGAGTTCCATACATTGTTAAAGAGTTCCAACAATTTATGTGTACTTTGGATAGGGAGGTTTTTGTTATCATTGAATAGTGCACATTGTCTGGACCTGGTGTGGATCCTTTTGATTTTCGAAAAGTAGTTTTTAGTTCAGCTAATGTGAAATTTAATTTGCATTGTTCGTTATTCAATTTTAGTATTTCGGTAGATTTAATTTTGTTTGAGAATGCTTTAGAATAATTTATTGAGCGAAAAGTATTTTCAAAGAATGTTCCATGTTAATTTTCCATTTTAGTAATATCGTGACTAATAATTACGTTGCAGATCAATGCAGAAATGTTGTTGATACCCATTTAAGGAACGAATTTTATTCCAAACACTTGTGTTTGTGGTCGATAGATCAATTGATTTAACGAAGCCTTTCTACGGTTCGGACTTAGCTTTGATATTAAGACGACGACAAGTAGCTCTATTTAATCGAACATTTTGTAAATTTAGCAGCTTGTAAAATAGAGTCGGTTATATGAGTCGATTGGTCATTGATGTCTGAAAGGGTTATGGCTATTGAAATTACCAAGTAATATAAATGGTATTGGTAATTGGTTTATTAATGATATTATATTTTGCCTTGTAAATGGTAAGTCGGTGGAAGATATATATTACAGATGGTGATTTTCAGTAGGTACCAGATAATTGATGCTACTGCTTGTTTAGTGTATCACAAGATTTTAATGTTTTATTTTAGCGTCACCTTCACTTCAGGCTCTATCAGCGTTTTGACAGTTTTTAAAATATAATATCGTATGTTCTAGAATTTGGTATAAAGGTATCTTTTAATCTTGTTCCTTGTAAGCAAATAATAAATGGATTGTTTCTATTTCTGTGTCGAAATCGGGTTTTATTTGTGTTGTTTGACTTTATTTCTGAATTTGATATGTCGAAGTCCATATGTGATTCTTTATTTACTGGTGTATTATAAATTGAGATTTGTTTGATGATTTAGTTGTATTTTGTTTTTAGTGGTGTTGGTTTCATAGGTTTGTGTATATTTGTTTTTTTTTTGTTGAGTTAGTGTTGAAAGATTGTTTGTTGGTGAGAGTATTATTGTGGAAATTGGATATGGGTGTGAAATTGGGATATATAGACTCAAAAATATTTTTAGCATCGAAATAAGACAGTTTACTTGTTGTCCTGATTTTGTGTATTTCGTTTTCTCGCTGGTATTTTGGACAATATTTACTCCTATTATTATGTGGTCTTTTGCAGTTTGTACAGCGGATGCTAGATTTGCAGGGTTCATCTTCGTGGGAGCATTGTGCACATACTCGGTTTGTTTTACAATATGGGTATAAACATTTTAACCTGAACTCTGTGAAATCCAATGTCTATAGATGTTGATAAATGTGAGGATTTGAAAGTGAGGACACAAAGTGCCGTTAATATTTCGCTTTATTTTCCGAACTGCTACTACTTTTTGAATTTTCAGGCCTGTTAGTATGACTTCTTCACTGAGAAATTTCAAATCATATACCCAAGTATGTGTGTAATGTTGAGTGTTCTTTTACCGTTATGTTGTACTGGCTCCGAGCGATTTCATTTCGAAGATTTTTGGCTTGTTTTTCTGTTTTGCATTGTATTAGTAATGTTTCGTCTCGTAATCTTTTTTTATTTTCGGGCTTTCCTATATCTTGTCGTATTGCTTCTTCTATCAGAATTGGTCTGGCTCTGCTCAAGTACTTTTCTTTTTCGCTGTTAGACATGATGTAAATTGAGGAAATTCATTTCCAAAAATTACAAATCCAGTTAGGTGGTCGATTCGTTCGTTTGATCTTTGTTTTGATTGCTTTGTTGGTATAGGTGCAAAATCGTTCATGTTCATGTTAGACTATGTGATCTCGTTTTTAGCGGTATTTAGTTTGGTGTGTGTGTATACCTCGCACGAAACACGTTTAGTCTCGTGAAGCTTCAACTGAATAATCCATATTAAATAGTTGTATTTTGGTGTTAATTTTTGTCACCTCCGATTTTTATGGATGAATATTTCAAGGTCAAAAATATGCATTTTCGTTACGATTTTTTTTATTATTTGGAAATGTCGAGCTTTAGAAATACAGGATCGTAAAATTGTCGAATATTTTCACCTAATCAAGAAAAAATCTCCAGCATCTTTCAAAAAAATGCGATGCTCAAAGTAAATATAACAAACATCTTGTTCTGCAGGTTTCACCGATTTGAGCCATTGCCGAAGATTCACTATCATTACGATTACGAGACTCTCGACTTGCAGCAGTAGCAGCAAAACGTCTTGAATTAAAAGCGACAGCATAAACATTTAGAACAAGGATCAAGTACAAAACAAAAGAATTTAAGACATTTTCAATAAATGTTGTTATGGAAATCAATTGAGCTGCTGCTGTTAAATGATTCAAGGGAGAAGCTGGAAGCTGTCATCTTCGCTGTAGTAATATGTTATATCACCGAAAAAGGTGCGACCATGTTCGTCCGAAAACCACTGGTCCTATATTTTTCACTGAAACTCTTGACAATAATATCAACATCATGTAGAGTGGTGAAAAGACTCTGTGACAGTATCATTCCAAATAAAAGAATATATATAGTATTACCATTAAAGGAGATTTTCCAGCAGCCGTCTAAAAATAGCATATAGGCGGTAGACCGCACTTCGCATTCAATAATAAGAATGTGAGGCATACTAAGAATGGCTTCAATTAAATCAATGCAAACGATTAAGCTGTTTCATAACAGTGATTTTGTGTATTCTTGGCCACCAACTGAGGCATAGGATACGAGTTGTCTAATAATTGCGATATAGAACAAGCGAACCACTTTGGGCGAGAGCCCCAGAATAAAAGAAGAAGCGTGTCATACTTATGGGTCTGAAGGACTTAGCGGTCATATATAAGGTATGACCTGGTTTCGGGATGAAAGGGACGCGTTAGTTAGTTTTGCGAGCTTTGTTAAAAAGATTCATAATTCGTTTCCGATCGGAGGATCACCATGGTTAAGGGTTTTTCGCTCGGATTGATCTTAGAGGACAGAATATTTCATATTATATTTCAGTCGTGAAGGTCTCTTATCATCAGGACTGCTGCTGATGTGCTGTCTTTGCAGACAGGGTGATCAATACAGAGACAGTTCGACTGCATTCAGAACAAAAAGGTCAGCAGCAATGATGCGTATACAATTTAAGAGACGAAGCGACGTCTCTTAAAATGTACACCAATCATAGCAGTCCTTACGTAAGAGAATCTCTTACGTAGTTTGACGTTTGTTGTCATAAGTACATAATTTTAACAAATGTGTTGGAAATATTTTTTTTTAAATTTTTTATGTGTCAACCAAGTAGCCACTCCATGTATTTTATATATAAAAAAACTTTTAGCGTTGTTAAAAATCTATCTAAAATTATATATATATAATATTTTGTCCATGAGGGTGTAGTGTCATTTCAATGCAACCGATAATACAAAAATATCACATGATTTTTGTACAGCATCGTGAGCAAGTTGCAGAACTTTAAATAGAAAATTTGCTTCTTCATTTTTTTTTTCATTTGCTGTCCTCGTCGTCATTCTTTTCATTCTCATTTAGCTGTCTTTTTTTTGTTGCGGTTTTAGACTACCATTTAAAAATGTGATTATTTGAAATAATTCCCATGCCGGCTTTTGTTTTTTGTCGCGACCATACCTATCGTGGAGAAACTTTTACTTTTTTTTTAAAATAAAAACCACTGATCGAACAAACATGTATGTATTTGTTTGCATTAATATTGTATATCGCTCCTAATTCGTCCCATTTATCTACCTTTTTTGTGCCCATATTAAATTAATTATATTTCATGTAGAGCTCTGAATAGCGTCGTATATTAAATTGTTCTATATCCATGACCATGTCTATTGTTTGATTCGGTTTGTTATTTTAAGGTTATTCGTTCCGTTCGATCAGTTAAATTTAAAAAAAAAAATCCGTTCTGTTTTTTGGTATCGGGTTATTATCTTATTTTTAAAAATCTTGTAATTCGAATTTTTTTTTTTATATTCTAATCTGGTTTAAACAAGATTTTATCAATGCAGCCCTATACTATACCGCAACCTAGAACCGGTATCCAGTCAATTCATAGAAAAACAATTCATACATGTGTAATATAAAACCCGCCATGCGCCATCCCAAGGGTTGTTTTCCCTAAATGAGCTTTAAAAGGTGTTAGCCATAGGGGATAGGGTACTATTCCACGCCCACTATCCGCCATTCCCGAGGCTAGTTTTCCTTAAGCGAAATTCAAAAGGTGTGAATTTTTTATTTTTTTTTTAATAATTCTTCTAATTTTTAAAATCGTGCTATTCAATAAATAATATATGTATACCAGATTTTCTTTGTGTTTTCTGATACTGTGATATAACAATTTAGAAAATAATACAAAAACAACAACCAATATTTAAGCATTCATTTTTTCTTTATTTTGTAACACACAAAACATTTTATCATAATATATAGGAGGAACAAATTAAACAACACAATAAAAAACAACCAATGATGTAAAATCGTATTTCTTTTTTCTGATTTTAAATTTATGTGTGTGTATACAGTTTAGCGTTATATTCTAAACAAATGTATATAATATATGTATTAAGTATTGGAGTTTACACAACTCAAAAAACGCGCCACTTTTAAAACAAACTAAATAATTATATAATTCGATTAAAAATATTGGGTTTGTGTGCATATTTACATATTGTGTATTTAGGTTTACAATTTATGTTTATTTTTTTGTTATATTACGTGTGTATTTTAAGTAATTGTATATTGTATATAAATAATTAAATCAAATCAACTGTGATTCTCTATTATGGCTAAAATATGTGAATGTATTTATAGTAGGTTTCGTTGAAACTTTTCACACATTTAAAAAAAAAACAATTATTAATACACATTTAAAGAAGACGCCACAATATGTTGGATTTTAAGTGTGTGTGTGTGTGTTGGCGGTTGTGTCGGCAAGGTTTATCGGGAATGGAACATGGAAAACATCTTTTAATCGATTTTAATATTCATTCCGGGCACAAAATATTTCTGAATGTGATAACGGATAATTTGAGCAGAACTTAAATAAAAGAGATATGGGCCATGGGAGATTTGGTGTGCGCATTTACATTTGTTTACGTGGAGGGTGAGGAATCCCTGCCACATGAGATAGTCGAAGAGGGTATACACTAAATCCTACGCACTAAGATTTTATAAATGTAATACTGCACGTTGTTCGAACTAAATTTTCATTTTGGATGGTGGCACATGTGAAGGGATACTCTTTGACTCTGGCTCTTTTCGCTTATTTTTTGTTTCCTACTTTCTTCGCTGTTGTTGCATCTTGCTGTCTGCTCGTCGTAATACTTCGGCATACGATAGGTCCAGCTTCATTAGTTCGTGCAAGTTCTGAGAAGCTGTGCTCTTCTGGCGAAATTCACCCATGCTGCCACTTAGGTCGAATTCACGATTCTTGAAACTGGCATTCTGGGATGATGGTGACGGTGACTGCATCATAGTTCGGTTGTAAATTGTCATCGAGCTACCATTCCATTCGGCTGTAGCTGCGGATCGATGATGTGGACTTGCAGCATTCGCAGTGGCAATGGAGCGCATATCACGTCGCTTTTTACCGCTGCTAGTGTAAAACACACGTGGCGGAGTTGGTAGGATCGGTGAATCGGATCGATCTAAAGTTGAGTTCTTGGACTTCTTGCGGTTTTTCTTGCGAATGTTTACAGTAACAGCTAAGTACTCTAGCTGCTTTTGTTTTAATGGAGTCAAAACTCTTCCATCCTCAAGAATATGCTGACCCACTGGAGGCTTGTTTTCTTGACCATTTTTCTCAACGTGTTTTTTGACAGTTTCCAGAATTGTTTTACGCTCATGCTTGGTGATGCGTTCGGACATAGCCACAGACTGTTCGGATACAACGGACGAGATGACGCTCTCCGTTTCGTCGGGGAAAACTGGTAGATCTTCGACGGCTGGCGTTGCTGGTGGGACCTGGAAAGCAGGATTGGAATCGTCAAGAAGTGGTAGCTTCTCACCATCCTCTTTATTCTCGGCTGCTTTTTTGAGAATGGCAAATATTTCCTTGAACAATTCACGATACTCAGGTCGGTTGCGGAATCGTGCATCAAAGGGACTAGCATCATCATAGATGCTAAACTTATCCTCGCCATCGGCAATTGTGCAAAGGAACGTCTCATCTGTTTGTGTGAATTTGTTGCTGGTTTCGTCCGAGAATCCTGAACTGGATGTTTCAGCCTCTGAAAAATCGGTTGGCGTACGTGGAGGACACGGTTTTCGGCGAATTGTGCCCGTCTCACGAATCTGACTATTATTAAAGTTCTCGGTGGCTGATGACTGCTTGCGGACATTGTCGGTACTGCTGTTATTATTGTTCAATGAGCTAAAGTCACTGGACGTAAGTTCGTCGGCCAGATTATTGGGCTGTCGATTACGGATAGCGATCGGATGACGTTGTACCTCCAGCAAAGCCTCATACTTCTCGACAAGCTCTCGGTATGGATTTGGGCTCGGTGCCATGATGGAACTGTCCATTGAAGAGTCAAGTTTTGGGTCAACCTATTGTAGAAACAAAAAAACGAAGCGAACTTATGAGAAATTGTGGTCAATGGATTTCTTTATGCAATATATAGGCATGCAGGACAGAATTACGTGCGGTTTTCTGGGATTAGTATATTTTGTGAGATTGCGGCAACTAAATACAGATACTATAAATATATACAATATTCTAAATGCATAAACAGGGTGAACAGAAAATAAACAAAACAAGTGTTTTTTTACAAAAAAAAATTTGTTATGTATTTAGCTGGTTCTTTTTGTACAAAATGTCTATATGTAGTTTTTATATTTACATGTTATTTGTTGGTAAATTTAATTTTATAAAGTTAAATATCACATTTTCTCAATAATATTAATACGTTTCTTCACAGTTAGGAATAATAATTATAATGCAGATAAATAGCATTAAAAAAGACTTCATATAATGAATATTTTCAAGCTAACTATTATATAAAAATATTTTTGTTTGAGACATTTTTCTCATTATTATTATTTAAAAAAAATCCAAATAAATGATTTCAAAAATCAATTGTTATTCCACAGCAAATTTTAAAAAATGTAGAAAAATCTGTTATAGGAATATTTAAATCACAACAAATCACAATTATTCCTAAATTTGGTTGTATTTAGTCTCGCTCAACAAAGTTAGCATTATTCAAATACGAACATTTACAAAATGGTGATTTCTTAAGAAAAAAAAAAAATAACAAGCACACACAATAAAAAAATTAAACAAAATTATAAATTATTATATATGTAATACTACATAAAGTTAATGTTTTCAAACTCGGGCAAACTAATCATACGATAAATCAAAATGGCCGGCCACTGCAACAATTTCAACATCCATCGAAACATTGTCAGTTTCCCAAGTTGCAGCCAATACTCAAGCAATAACGTTTCTATCGAAACGGGCAACGCATGCAGATATTTGGCTGTGTTTGCGTTCGCACATATCAAACATTCGGCCTAAAAATAATGAAAATATGTTGAGGTTTTCTATGTGTGTGTGTGTGTGTGGGAGTGCATTGAGATTATTGTAGTGAATGTGGAAACATGGAGAAGCTTTCAAAATAACATATTAGAAAATTAGTTTCATTAGAAGAAGTTTAAAAATATTTTTGTTAAAGAAATAAATCTTTTTCATTAATAGAAAAGTTAAATATCAACATATTTCAAAATTATAATTAATTAAAGAATGAAATATTGATATAATTGAAACTCCCACATTGCTAGGAGTCAATATACTTAAAAAAAAATAAATATTGTTTAAATAAATTAGGTAGATAAATATAGTAGTAGTTTATAGTATGTATAAGTTTGTTAGATAGTTAGTATATTACTATAAAGTTAGCAAGTTAACAACATTTATATTCTTACTTCTTAAGTTGGTAATAAAATGTGGATTAACTCAATTAATACGAAGTAATATATCATTGCATTATCTAATCTAAAGTTTACCTATTAATTTAAGCCAGAAATATTATTATTGTTTATTATGAAATACGTATAAAACTATATAGGTTTAAATAAGCAAATGCATGCATGTGTCTTATGATGATAATTGTCTGAACACGAATTAAACACCAAATTTACCTTAATTGTAACGGCCGATCGATAGGTGTGATGAGGAATATCGCTCATAAGACTGTGATCGTCTCCGTCTTCGGTACATCCAACCGAAGATTCGTCTTCGTCTCCCTGTGTCTGTCTGTCATCGTTGACAGTTCGCATGCATCTATTGCACATCTTTCCATGGCTGTAGAAAATATTAATTACCGATTTATTCAATATTGAATACACAGGCGAGTTTAATGTTTACTTACCGAACTTCCTCCAAAATGGACAACTCTTCTTGCATAGATTTCATTTCATCATTTGTTGCCACGGTCGCAATCCGACTTTGAAGATCCTGATTTTCCTGAACTAAAAACAGTAATTTTCTGGGTTAAAAATAAATTCTGACGATTTATTAAAATAAAACTTACTCAACGAAATTAATTGTTCCTCTAGCTCAGAGACACGCTGCTGTTCGCTAATGCATTGTCGTCGGGTCGCATCCAATTCGGAGACCATACGTGAGATTTCCTCAACTTTCTGTTCGTGTTGACTGGAATTGTATCCGTCCACCTCGTCGCTGATTAGCGATGAATGCATACTGCCCGTAGAATGTAGAACACTTCCAGACCGGAATGCAAAGCTCATGTTCTCCGATCCAGATGTGTTTAGCAAAGGCTAAAGTATTGAAAACAAGAATAATTGATTTTTCTATAAATATATATCACATTAAAAATTACATCAAAAACTTCTGTTTCATTATTACAGCTGGTCGAGTTGACTGGAACTGGTTTGAGTTCTACTTTTTTCGGAACATCTGTTCGGACCCTTTCCTGCAGGATTCTTTCATTTTTACGCCTCTCTGTGTCGTACTGCTTCTGTAGATCTTCGTTTTGCTTGGTAAGCTCATCGCAACGGGCTTCCTGAGTCTCTGCGTTGGCACTAAGTCTGAAATATAAATTATAAAACTTAACTACTTGTCTTTGAAGGTTGCTGAAGATAAGGCTGTATATAATTTGAATATAATTAATTACTGAAGATGCTGAAGATTTAAAAAACAAACAATCTGGATACATTCACGAGATATATGTTAGTGCAGACCGTATAGTAAAGCATAGTTTCGAGTAAAACGCGTAATAAGTGTTTTAGTACGTCGATTCATTATTTTGAAAATCAGCAAGATAATAATACAACTGTACAATTTGAGCTGTGACAGTCAACTGAAATCGAAAAAAATTTGGTACTATCTTCGAGTTGCAAACTTATAGACGTGATAAAACAATAAAGGTTCTAAGTAGCAGACGCTCGAACACCCAACCCGGCCTTCTATACATATATGCGGAAACAATTCAATTGCTTTTTTTTATAGTTGGACTATATTTTTTGGTTGGGAACTTTTTTAATTTTGTAAGTGCAATTAAAAATTATGTAATTTTGTTTTTAAACTTTTAGCAGCACATTGATATTATTATCTACACACAACATTTTATTCCAAGACGAATTGTCGAAATCAGCTGTTTAAAGCTAATAAAAAAATCGGCTAAAATGCGTAGCCCTTTTTTTAAATAATATTGGAGAAGTTATCATTATGGTAACCAGGACTGATATAAATTATCCGATATCAAAAAAAATATATTAAATTTGTATATCCTGAAGAAGTGGACATATGTCAATTTCATAGAAAATCATCTAATCAATAAAAATACCTCAAATTTAAAATAAAAAAACATTTTAAACGAATAAAAAAAATATATATGCCTAATAATATTTTACTAAGAAGTTAAAATTGTCGAAATTTAACCGTTCCCGATCTCTTTTTGGGAATAAGGAGGATAATATGGTAGTTTTAAAAAAAAAACAATTATTTGATCCAAATTTATATTTTGTTTTTATTCGTTGAAATAGAGAAGTTTCATACAAACTTCACCTTAAATGTGTACCAGCAAAAAATTATAAAGTTCTACCGAAATATACGGCTGCTAGGAACCATTTTTAGCTTTTTGTTCGAGAATACAATGTCTTACCAGAAAATCAATTCGGGTTTTGAGAACGACGCTCCACAACACCTAAACTTTTGAGAGTTCATAATTCTACATTGAGAAGTAAGGCCGCGAAGAAATCGACACCGTGTGGCATAAAAGTGCTTGTATACAAATTGTTAGACACAAACTTCCCAAAAGCAACTATATTCATGGTACTTGCTTTGTTTTTTGACGTTTAAAACCAATCTTTTCAACTCCCAGGTCAGTTCTTGCTGGAGTGCCCCAGGAAGCTATACCCAGTCCACTTTTGCAGATGTTGTACATCTCGGACAAGCCTACCCCTAAACACTGCGATTTAACTCTACGCCAACGACACTGCAATATTAACCTCATCAAAAATTTGAGATGCAGTTTGTAACAGATTGGGCTTCGACTCTATAATAGATTTTCTGAACATTTTCTATGGAAAATAAAAATAAACACATAAATTGTTGACGCTATCGCAAATTGTGTTAACGCGTTGTCTAAATTTGAGGATTGTAGGTCTCCGGTTCAATCACTGGTATACCGAAGTGTTTTTCTGTATAGAACAATAAGTGTATGATGGCGTTGATGATTCCAAATATAAATAGCAATATAGAACTCTGTACATAATTTATCTCACAAATATTTACTCTTCGCATTTGCTCTACGAAGTTGATAGAGCCACATCCGGTCAAATAATTATTATATAATATAGGCTCGCAGCACGCCAAAAAATATCAATATTCATATCCGTCATCCGTCCTAACTTACGGCTCTCCTATCTGGTGCCAAATGGCCAAATCGCACCACAGATATCTCCAAGTAGTCTAAACAGGCACTAAAGCTTACTAGAGAATTTGACTTCAACAATCTCCAATTGCACTTCAACAATCTAAACTCAGCTTTCGACGATAGATGCTACTCATCTAAGTTTTGTGTTTTTGTTATTTCATTCTTCTATATGAAATGTGTCAAAAAAATATTTTCTAATATCAAAATCTCAAACCTTGTAAAATCAAACGATATATCAAAGATATCAAACGATACCTTGGCGGTTGGAAATCTAGATATAAAAATATTTCTTTTCATTGAAAATGATTTAGTGGAGGGTACCGATGAAAAATGTGTAACGAAAAGTGCCACGACTTCTGTAAAAGCGCATTTTAAATGACTAGTTTAAAATGCGAAAGTATTTTGATGCGGATATGGAATATAAAGAGAAAAAATGGTTACATAAAAATACATCATTTAGGAAATATCTAAAAAAACATTATAAAGGTAATAGCTAAAATAAAATAAAATATAAAGTGAAATGCTTAAAATTGCCTTATAAAATGTGTTTAAATAAATAAAAAAAATTACAAAATAAATAATCTTTATAAAATTATGCATGAAATCATTAAAAATAAAACTTACAATTTATTGTGCTTCTTTACGGCTGCATTCTCGGCGGTCAACCGATGGTTCGTACGCTCCAAGTCAAGAATGCTGACTTCAAGATTCTCGTAGATTCGAAGCCGTGAGTCGTTAACCTCGCGCAAAGCACCATTCTGTTTCGTCAGATACTGAAATATAAGGAAATAAATAAGATAATGTAGATGTTTAATGTTTGTGTATATATATAAATTGTGTATATGTATGTATATATACCATATAGAAGAAGAAGAGCAACAGCACATGTAACAATTGAAAATTGTAAAACAGTAAATGGTAATAAAGATTAATTCGAGTATACCAATACATACAAAAAACAGTATTGTACTCGAATGCCTATAAGTCTGTGTGATCGCATATGAACGGATTGAGGTTCCCAGAATTATACTTAATTATTACTTGGCGTTTTTGTGTTTCTGTGCATTTAGTTTCAGCTTCTTAGTAATTACATCGAAAAAGGTGCTCGTTCACATTTTGATGCATTATGCATAGACGTAATTTATAGCCATCAGTCAAGCTTGATTAGTTAAATATATACGAATGAGTTTTTTTTTGTTATTCATCTAGAAAATTATGGGATTTTAAAGGAATGCGTGTTGGTATATCCGATTTGTGGCATGATTTAATTCATCTTAAATGAACATATAGATGATCCATTCCATACGCAACATAAATTGATAACAATAAAGATTTAATGCGTGATGAGTTCATTGACAATGGAAAATCCATTACTAACAGTATATAATCGTAATAGTATTGTCGGTATTCGTTTTTAGCCATGCCCTTTAATTGATCAAGTGAAACCAAAATAAATAATAATAATTGATTTGCGAATTGCTGTACCTTACACAATACAAATACACACCTGATTACGAGTATATTGAACTAGAAGCATTCATTTATAATTGTATATATATATTATGTGCTTATATGTTTACACTGTGTAATTATTATAAAAAAATGTTTTTCTGAGAAAAGAACTTTAAATGGTTTCGCTAGCGTTCGCTTGACAACTGCAATTGCTGCAATTGAGAAATCGTAATAGTGCACATATGCGTAAACGAAGATGTTTTTCACTTTTACTGCGTGTGTATAATTATTTTGTTGTTGTTTGTTTCTTGTTTGCCTTTTGTGTTGGTGACGTATTTTATTTGGGTCGCGGTGAAAAGTTTCATTATCTTAAAGTTACTCTATAATATTATATCGAATTGAAGTGATTGAAAGTTTCTATGAAATGGAAATGGTAGTGTTTAAGCCGTCCGAGAAGTCTTCGTATAATAATGACCCCATTCCCATTAACCCAGACCTTCTACTATAGAAAAAAAACTAATTCAAAATATGTATGTTTCGTTCTAAAAATCTAAAACCAATTTATCAGTAAATACAAAAAATATGTATTCAATTTATTTTGCTATTATACTATCTAAGAAGATGATAAAAGCTAGAAATTTCCGTACATAACGAATTAGCATCGCTCTAACAAACCCACGCAAAGAGACGACGTGTGTTAAATTACATTTTATGGTTTAAAAATTAATAGCATTTATTAATTTTAAATTGTTTAGCACGCAATACAGGAGCACATATGCGCAGAAGATTTTCAATACGACCATAATATGATCGAAGTGGTGATTATAATAAATTTATAAATTTTATATAAGATACGGTGAAACCTAAAACCACAGAGATGTGGCGCTTGGTGTGAGAAGCAGAGACACTGAATTATGAAGTTTATCCTGTAAGCTTATATTGTCTTAATACGATATACCAAAAATGTATTTCTTTATAATATAATACAATTATTAATTATTATTATATTTGAATTTGTTTATATAAATTAATATTATTCATAAACGTATACTTGTCAATCAAAATGTCACAAGTAAAAGTATAATCTGATTAGGTATTATATTTAAACCAGAAAATAATTACGAGAATGTCAAAAAATAAATAAACCAGATACTTAATAAATAATATATATTTTAAAGTTTAATCTTTGTTTTTTTAATCAAAATGTGTTGATAGGTATTGAAATGTGTTAAAGTTATGAATAAATTTATAATATTATTGTACGAATATTTCTTAGTCTATTGTGGACATATTACAAGTTTATAGGATACATCTACTCTTATAGAGTAGCTTGGTTCATCGAACAACTTATATCTAAAACATAGAATCACATTTTGATTTACCTACATACTAAATGCCTAATCCATAATGCCTTAAAATTCCAAATACCAAAAAAAATGTTTAATGTTGTCATTATTTCAAAAATAATGAAGAAATAATGAAAGAGTAATTAAACAGAACCTATATTTTTTACATATATTATTTATTTTGTATATTTTTTTGTTATATATGTAGGCATTGTCATCAGCAAGAGCATAGGCTCTTAAGACTGCTTTGATTATCTTCGAAAACTCGATAGGAATTTTAAATTGATTCATTCATTCATTCATTGTTTTTTTATTTATAATATTAATATCCAAGCAGATACCTCATAGTTCTCCTGATCTTAAGGTAGGAAAACTTTTTCTTAAATGTAAAAATTTGAATAAATGCATTTTTCTCGAAATTACATTTTTTAAACTGAGTGGCTACATAACTCAAAAACGAGAAGTCGTATTGACTTTGATTCATTATACATAAGAGTAACGGATTTCTTCCTAACTTAATTTCCGGGGAAGGGTTGAAAACCGCGCGAATAAGGTCATTTTTGAAAAATTCGCCCCAATCACCATAGCAGGGGACCTTCCTGGCGTAATTCCTGACAATATGCATTTTTAGTTTTTTCGATACGACCTTTTGTTCTCGAGTTAGGTTGCCACTCGTTTACTTACTCATTTTTGTGACGCCATTTTGCGGACTCGTGCGGAGTAGATAATGAAAATACATATACACATGAACAAGGACGGAAAAGTTTATCAAATTACGTCTACTTTCACGTAAAAACCCCCGAGTTGTCAAATTGAAAAATGACAGAGCGACAGCGGTTTAAAGTATCGTAATTTGTGTATTCTTCAACCAGGGATCCTACCTTAATTTTCTTGAAATCTTTAAAAAATGTATCAATGTATGACCTTTGTCGCATACTAGAATTGCCATCTTTGTCTTGTTCAATTTCAATACCTAAAATAATATACTTTACGCTTGATTTGAATATTTAACAATTCGATACATCGTTCATGGCTTGTTCATCATCAGCACTTCCAATAAGAATATCGTTCCTTTTTATGTATAAACTCTGATCAGCTTTTCCCCTTCTAAATCCATAAATGGTTATTAGAATTTGGTTGGTTTATTTTCTTAATTCAATTCATCGAAGTCTTCGTCATATTTCTGTTAATATCCTTGGGTAACAACTCTGGCCTTATACTGACATTAACATCACATTTTCTTCTTTTTTCTTTTGTAATATGTACAAATTTCCGATTATACGAAAACCCGGTAGGCATATTTCAATGCCTATGTTCATATGGTGTTATGGTGTATGGTGTTTAATGTTACTTTAGTCGAAATCAGCATTAACTAGCATGAGCAAACATCTTGCCATTTCAACGAGCAACCTATTTTTTCACTTCGCCACACCGTTTTACTCTGTGCTATGAGTCTGGATTCTTTCGTTTTTAAGAAAATCGTTAAACTCTTTGCTTGTTTGTGTCTGTTCGAAATAAATTTGGGCTTTTCCTGATATTTTGTAATCATAATGTCACAAAGATTTTTATTGTATTTAAAACATTTTAAAACATAACTCTTGAGTTTAAATAAAAAATAATTCCGACAAAAGATGGTAAGGAAATATAGAGCCTGTATTTCTTTTTATTTCGTTGTTTACTCTTTTGGTTATTGTAACAATTCATATTCAGTTGAATACCTTTGACAAGTTTAATTTTAAAAAATTATCACACTGATTCTAAATTATGGAACAATAAATAAATGTATAACAAGGGAATGCTACTAAATATTCTGGACCAAAATCCCTTTTCTTTCAAAATCAAGCGTTAAAAAAAATCACGTGCTTCAAAATCCGCGTTTCAATTCACGTGTTTCAAAATCCCATGTTTCATAACTCCGTTTATTAATAAAATCCCGTGAAACACGGTTGGTAAAAAATAGATAAAATTTCGGGATTCGGTAAAAGGGGTTAAAGAGCGTTAAATTATAAATAAGTTAATAAAACGGTAAAATTATTTACACATAAAACTCTTTAATATACATAAAGTTTGTGATGATATAATAAAATAAAATCGGGTTCGATACAAACGTGAAGATTTGTTAAAAACGAGAATACAACCTTTACACATTAAACATATATAACGAAAAAATGCACTTTTAACAAATTTAGCACCAAAAACTAAACTGAACTAATCAAACTTCATTTTTTTTTTTATTTAATTGTAAAATTGTACGGCTGCTATTATATTAGTTTTTACCCTTTGATTTTTTTGTCCAATAGAGAGGGTTATGCCTTAACTCCACTACAAACCATATACTAAATACCACGAACCATTTAATGTATATCACTCGTACACATGCTAAAATTTTATGACTTTTCTCCTTCTCGCAAAAAAAACACGAAAACACATAGCATAAACCTAGCGCCGCTTTAGCTTTTAAATATGTGTTGGTAAATACCATATAAAAAAATTCCCCATATACCTCTACATTTTAGGTTAAAATCTTTAATAAATAACAAATTAAATGTGAAACGTTAGAAAAAATCAATAACATAAATGTTACATAAATATTGGTATTGTTATTGTTTGTATTTCTGAAATAACCAAAAATTGTATGTTTAGAAGAAAAAAAGTTATACTGGCTGACATCATCTCACGTACCGCATAAATTAAAGTTTGTCTTTATTGATCGTTTTTTGGTCGTCTTTAACCTCACTAAAATTAGAGCTCCTCTAATATGAGGAAATTTTTCAAAACATTTAATATGCGACTAGCAGCAAGATGGCGAAAAGGCATTTTATATATATTATCTGATAATTTTATTGTATTATCTTTATTGATTTTGCTTGGACAATTGCTTTTGATTATCAACATTGAAAAATCTTATCTTAAAATATTTTAGCTGGTAAATAGTTCGTGGCATTTGGTATATGGTTTGTAGTTGAGTTAAGGCATTATATACACAAACGGCTGATTATGCGGTTGTTGAACTTGGTGCGCAGAAGGTCGATCGTAAGTCGCATTGTGGCGCCATCTTGTTGAAACCAAAGGTCGTCCACATTCATAGTATCGATTTGAGGCCATAAAAAGTTGGTCAACATGGCTCTGTAGCGTTCGCCATTGACGGTAACGGCGTTTCCAGCATAATTTTCGAAGAAAAATGGGCCAATTATGC
>JANSTU010004344.1:0-17752 GCA_027564075.1 Bolitophila hybrida
GCACCCACCGTATTCTCCAGATTTGGCCCCCAGCGACTACTACCTGTTCGCAGACCTGAAAAAAATGCTCGCCGGAATGAAATTTGGCTCGAATGAAGAGGTGATCGCTGAAACTGAAGCTTATTTTGAGGCTAAAGACAAATCGTTTTTAAAAAAGGGTGTCGAAATGCTAAAGCGGCGTTGGACTGATTGTATCACTCTTGAAGGAATGTATGTTGATAAATAAGATCGAATTTTGCGAAAAAAAAATGTTTTTCTTAGTTATCCTACGGACTTATTGTTATAGTGTAAAAAAAGTCCTGCGGTATTTTTATTGAATTTTCAATTATTCATAAAATTGGTTACAATGATCCGATTTAAGTAAAATACGCGACGTTTTGTTCGATGACTAGTTCCCATCGAGATGCCAACTTCATAATGCCCCTCTTATAGAAGCTCGCTTCCCTATTGGCTAAATACTCGAAGAGCCAATTTTCACAGACCTCTTTTGTGGCCAACTTCCGACTACGTTCGCTCGTTCGCCATGGACAGAAACAGGTGGTAATCACTTGGTGCGATATCCGGACTATACGGAGGATGCAAAAGAACCTCTAATTCGAGCTCCCGGAGCTTCTGGCGCGTCACCAAAGATGTGTGTGGCCAGGCGTTGTTCTGATGGAAGACAATTCGGCCTCTGTTGATCATAGGTGGCCTCTTCTGCCTGAGTGCTGCCTACAAATGGTCCAGTTGTTGGCAGTATAGGTCCGAATTGAGCGTTTGGCCATAGGGGAGCAGCTCATAGTGGATGAGTCCCTGCCAATCCCACCAAACACACAGCAGGCTGCCTTCCGGAGCGTGGTGCATCCTCGACCACCTCTACACCAGAACAAAAACGTTGAAACCATCGTTGTGCTGTAAAAATGGAAACTGTCCATAAACTGCACAAATTGTTTTGCGGCTTGAGATTCATTTTTGCCTTTGTCGTAGTAGTATTGTAAAATATGTCGAATTTTCTCTTTATTTTGCGAACGACAGAACCAAACAACAACAAACTGTCAAGCGCGGTAAGACCTTTCCAACAAACTATAGCATGACCCGATGCAATGAATACAACTAGAACTACGCGCTTGCAACGACACCTAGCGAAAATACCGCAAAACTTTTTTGACACTCTTTTATTTGAACCAAATTAACAATAATAATCGAATGAATAATGGAAATAATTTCTTAAAGTAAATAGATAAAATATCATGAGTTTAGTAAATGTATAAAAATCAATTATTTTCATTATCAAGATAATCTAAAATACATAAGAAAAAAATTGTGGGATAGTATATAATGTTGTAATTTAAACACATATTTGCATAAATTATAATTTACTGGTTTTTAGTAAATGTTGATATGATATTATCGCATTATTATTATAATTTACACCCACATTTACTAAACATCAGTAATTTTTGGGCACATTCTGTGCATGAATTACTCCTAAAGTTTTTACTGTTTTTTAAGAATAACACTTACATTTACTCATTTTCGGTAAATTTTGGTGTGATTTAAGCGCATTATTTTCGCCCACATTTACTAAAAGACAGTAAATGTCGCTGTAATTTATGTGAGAATTATTAAATAATTTTCAGTATATTCTGGTGAGATTTAAGCATACTATTGGATCATATACATATCTGTTCCCGATATATATTTTGTGAAACATTTATACATATGCAAATAAATGGGATAAAGTCTAATTTGCTAAATTCATTTATTGGTAATATGTGAAATAACGGTATATCACTTGATTATATGCATAAATGAATGGATGCTATGCCTTGCCAGATTTCAGCTGTCGAATAAAGGCGGACATATATAAAATTTAAAATTATCTAGTTATTTTATCTTAAATATATAAAATGCCATAAAACATAAAAACCTATCAGGAAATTCAAATATGTACTAGTTATGCATTATTTTGTTTGCAGTGCAATTTTAATATTAATTATAACAAAAGAGACTATATGACGATAATGATGATTATGATTATGTAAATAATAATTTGTAATTACATTTTAAACAACTTATAGAAAAACAATTATTTTAATAAAAAATATTAAAGCATGCATACGAAAAAGCTTTTTTTGGGGTTTAAGCAATTTTATTGATCGATTCGATAATACATAAAAAACGCTTTCTCTCTTTATGATACTGATAAATGTATTTATTTGTATATAAAATGTGCAGCAATTCCCCAGAAGGAAATATATGTGTGTCATAAAGTCCGCGACGTGCAAAATTATCATAAGTTAACACTGTGGAAATAAATCTAAATTATTAAAATTAATTAAAACAAATGTCCCCGTACTGATTTTTATACTTCAACATCATGCAATATTTTATATAAAAATATGTGTGAATATATCATCCTATCGTGTGACAAATGAACATGTCTCAGTTTCAGATAAAATACACAAACTACCTCACGGTGCTCGGTACATATATTTTCCAATTAGCAAACGCGAGGATAAACGACCTGAATTTTCCGACACGTTAACTCAATAATTGCATATAACCTTTCGTGACGCCACGCCCGACGTATATATTCTATCGGGCTACAAACATGAACACTTTACATATTATACTATATGCAAATATATTGCCTAGAAGCTTTTAAATTATTATTATATTTATATATATTCTATGGCGAAAATATACATCCAGGAAATGTTTTCCCTGGTGTATTTTAAATAAATATTCTATAATCTATATTTATGTATGTTCAGTGCATCGCCTGCAAGTCCATAAACTATACATAAATATGAGTAGTTTTTTGTTTCCTGCGCACACATACACCCAGAACACAGCATACATAAAACATATATATATATGTATATACACTAAAACCAATGTTTATGTTAGATAAATAATTTGCCATCGTTTTAGTTGGTTAATTTATTATCATCGCACTCGCGCGCCGCTAACTTCAGCCAACGAGCGGGGAGCGGTGTAAAGTGATGTTCGCGCGATGGCAAATTTTAGCTTGGTTCCGTTTATAGAAAGTTGTTTTCGAAGTATTTCCAATCAAATTTCAAAACTCTGCAAAACTTTACGCGAGTCGTATATGCACCCGCATGTACACATACCCCGCCACCCACACTGCCCCAAAACCACCCACCAATAAATCGACTTTATATACACATTCCATTTTATATACATAAAATATTGTAAAAGACGCGCGAACTAAATTTACTATTTCTATGCCATCTCGCGGACGCAATCACCATTTAAACGCTCACATTTTTATCAAGATCACGCATATAACTATGTATATATATGTATATATATAAAGTTTATATGTGTATGTGTGTGTGTTTATGTACACTAAGTTGCAATTACAAAAAGCAGTCGATAAACACTTGCAACTATATATTTATATGGTATAAAAAGTGCTCGCTTTTCGCTTCGTAAACATTCTACACAAAACTTGCACAAACAACTTTTCCCTATGCGTCGCATTTTCTCTCTTGTGTGGTGTATGTGCAATTATACACACATATGTACATATATATATATAAATATAAAGCAATCTTAGAAAGAAAAGAGTATAAGAGCTATCCAAGAAATACACATATCAATTAAAGCCGGTTTAAGCGGCTGAGTTTCAATATATAAATAACGTTTACATCGATTTCTTTGCGCTGGCGTGCATACGACGTGCGACGGTGGCGCGCTCTCGTGTAGCCGTGAATGTTTGAATGTATATATATATATATATATAATATGCATGTACTTTAATGTGCAATTCTCTGAAATTGCCATCGCGAGCTCGAATATCTCTTCCCTGGTCGCATTAAAATCAAATTACCAATCTGGATTGTGCAAACGGGATTTTTCTATTTCGTTCGTTCTCTCAGCCGAAGCTAACATGAAAGTTATAAATTCGGAGAGAAAAGCGACATTTAGTTTTTTTTATTTTTTATTAAGGGGTGAGTGCAATGGTGCTTCAGCACGTGCTCGCCAGATTTGATAAGAGCTGCACACACAGGTAAAAAAAGTGCACACATACGGGCGCACGTTTTTTTTCTCACTCGAATTTCCAGCAAAATGGAAATGAAATTCTCAAACTTTATAAGCAGATATGAGTGTATAACTAAATATATGCAATTTTCCATTGTACATATATTCAGAGGAACCCATTATCGCACAGCATGCATAGTGTAATTAAGATGCAAATTTGCATATTATATTAATTATAATGTATACATGGGCATATGTACACTGATGTGTTTGTTTATATTATGTAAATAAACACACACATACTCATACACGTACAAAAGGGGTTGCTAGCTGTGTGTGAACAACTATATATTATTTGTCTGTGTGTGTGAGTGTGTTTGCCTGTGACCTGAAAGCAATGCATGCATGCATACAAATTTAACATGATTTGTTAGCATATACGATACATAATTATATCTACACATATATATGTTGTAGGCTTATCTTAAGGCTCGCTTGCGGATAGTTATGGCACACTCATAGTGTGTGCGGGGGTGCGGTCGGTCGTTTGGTACTCGAGCCGGCTGGCTATGCGGCGGTTTAACCAACGTCGAGCATATAGACCGCAATCGTATCATAAATGCGCACATTTAATGCTTGCTTCGGTTAATAAATTGTTGTTGTTGTTGCTGCTTGTCGAGCTGGAGCTGGCATGCTATTGTTGTTATTGTTGCTTTTTCCAAAAACCCGCACTGTTTGTGCGGATTATGGTCTAATATTTACAAGCTTTTTGTGTACGCGCGTAACCGGGTCAAATTGAGAGCTTTCGCTTCGACCGGCGCGCGGCGTCAAGTATTATAATTTGTAAATTATAAATATCGGTGGATTTAAGTGTAATTATATTTATATAGAAATGAATCTATAGTGTACACAGATCTGTAGAGATTGTGGTTTAGGTTTCTACGTACATCCGGGCTATTATCAAATAACACAAATGAGCAAGCTATACATTGTATTATGTGTAATTTATATATGATTAACAAGTATAGATTGAAGATAAGGGCCATGTATACAGAAAATATGATACAAACTATTAATGATGTATGATTATGGTGTGGAGTTGTCTTCACATTTCACAAGAGGATTACAGCTCTAGGCCTTATAATTATTTGTCGATTGTCTATTGTATGATAGAGATGTTTCGGTCTGACCGCATCATCCCCACATATTCGCAAACTTAACAATTCTATCATCGATGCCGAGCTATAATAACTACAACGGGACTTCATACTCGACCAACTAAAAAATTGCTCTCAACATGCAACAATTCAGCAGCAAGACTAGATGAAATACACTTTGACATAATACAATTTTATGCCAGCTAAATATAATATAATTTTCGTCAAAATAACGGATATTTTTTGAGCAAAAAAAATCTTCGATAAAACTTCGTTTTGCAAGTTGATTTCTTCTATATTTTACATCATGACTTTCACTAATATATAGCCTTTATAAAACTTGCGTCCTCAAGTTTACTTGATTCGTTAGAACATCTCAGAACAAATAAAACAAATTCCATTGTCTACAAATACCGTAACACGCCGCTGTAGACTTGCAGAGTTGTATATACTTTTCAATGGCACTTGACGAAACCACAAATGTGTCCGACATCAGTCAATTGTTGATAGATAATTTAAAAAAAAAACGTCCTTGCAATGCAATTCAATATCAGAATTTTTGAGAAAAAAGGAAAAAATACCAATATTTTCGAATTATATATTTTTTTAAACCATAACTTTTTATTAAAATTTTATTTCTTACAACTTTTTAGAACATTCAAATAAAAATATCTACGAACGCATAAAAACCGTTTTAAATACCCTAGTATTCAATGCCGTGAATCTCGCATTTGAATATGTTGTCAATTTAGACAAATTATCTCCGATTTGCACAGACGGTGCACCAGTGATGCGTTGGTTGGGAGCTGGTTTCCCTGATGGACAGATGTGAAAAAAGGGAATAAATGTTCCTGCTTTTCATTGGATAATTCAACAAGAAGCGTTTTGTGCCAAGTTAGTGAATCTTACAGAAACAATGAATTTAGTTGTTAAAATTGTGAACCGTATCAGAGAAACATGAAAGAACTTGAAAGTTCTTATGAAAATCTCACGCTGTTCACAGAAGTTCGATGGCTCAGTCGTGGCAACTGTCTACAGCGCTTTTTCGAAAGGAAGTTGTCTAATTTCTATCCAGTCTCAAGTTATTAATATAAAAAAATCAAATCATGTAAAAATCATTTCGGAAAGTTGCGAGCTTAAATATATACAGATTGCAGTCATTATAAAATAACTGTGATATTTAGAGTTATGTCCATTCAATCAGATTTGTCTGAAAGACACTGGAATAAAATTAAAAGAAGAAATGTAAAAAAATACATCAATGTTTGGAAGTACGTATTTGTGTGAGCAAACATTTTCACACATGAAAAAAAAAACAAAAATACACAACGATCGAGTTTGACAAGCGAACATCTGGAGAAAAAAATTTCGAATTCAAACAAGCTCACTTTGACGAAATTTAAAAAAATTGGTTAATTTTTTCCTCTATTATGCATTTGCATTTAATCATGCATTAAAAAAAAATATGATAGATCAAATTGATTCTGCTTTTGTCTCGGTGTTTGCATACAATGAAAATTACTATTTATTTATAATGTTTTTGCATTGAAGACGACTAAGTTTGGGCAGGTTTTATTTAAAACAGGGACTGTCAAGAAAAATATTTTCTTATTTTTACCGCATCTCCGATAAATTACGAGTATAATTAAGAAATACATTTTTATACATTTTATTTTATTTTTATACATTTTTATAATTTAGAACATTGATTTTTTCGTAAAATTAACTAAAACCACAAAAAAATAGGCAAATATATTATATAGTTAAGAAAAGTGGTGGATAGCCAATAAGTAATACTTCGGATTTCAAGAAAAAAAATGTAACGAATACTGGACTTCGTCTTCAAGATTAATTGAATATAGCTATTACAAGAAGATGTAACAGGTCATTCAATAAGTCCGTAGGATAAGTAAAAAAAAAATTATTGAATGTCATTCAGCATGCCAGTTGAGTAGATAAATTCGATTAATCATGTGACTGACTGTTACATCTGACTAGCCATCGATGCTATTGAGCATATATAGTGTTGAGGACGACCCAAATGAATCGATTCGCCATCGTGCGCAACATTTGGGACTAAGTCCATAAACTTCATGGTTAAGATCCTTGTGTACTTCCCAAGATCCAGTTCGTACATGAATTGAAGCCGACTTAGGCTCATTTTTGGTTAAATAGGTTTGTAAATAAGTATAGTATTAGGAGGGACGAGAATCAACAACTGGTTCTCGAAATACCTCTCCATCTACACAAATGTACGGTTTGGTGTGGTCTTTGGGCTGGTGACGCTATCTTCCGAAATTATGCTGTACAGGCCGAAACCGTGAATGGCAAACGATACCGCCTTAAGAAAACTTACTTTTTGGTGCCACAATTAAACTCCTTTACACATGTCACACAGCTCACCTCACCATCGATTAATTAAAGAAAACATTCGACGAACTCATAATTTAAGAAATAGTATCCGCGGTCGTGTGATTTGATTATTTTCTATATGGCCATGTGATATCGCTTGTCTACGTAGACAAGAGTTTTCCCACGAATAAAATACCATATATAATTTAAAAAAAATATCATCCGAGATATTTCAGTTTAATTGCATTTTTTATGAAATTTTAAATGGAATTCTGGCGGTAGACTTTTTTTTTTAATTGCATTTTTTTATTTTGTGTTTTTTGCTCTGACAGTTTAATAAATGTTCACGTTTTTTTTCATATAAACCCCATTTTAATGGACCTACTCTATATGTTAAATTATTGACATAATACAAACATTTTTCAAAGAGAAGAGATTAAATAAACAAAATAAACAAGTATTAATCGCCCGCTGACACCAATGGTAACAAACACCAATCTATGTTCGTTATATTCTGAACTTCACAAGGACCTTAGCTTAGCTTATATATATGGCCGACTATATAGTAATATCACCTCAACAACCATTCCATACATCTAATATTGATACCACATCACAAGTATTAGATGTTGCGATGTGATACGGTTCAATTTATGAAGAACATGTGGCCCGTATACATGAATGTGCACTTCTAACTAAATGTTCCTCTCAAGTCTCTAATGGGTCGAAGGTTATATGCTTTTGCGAGAACAGGTCACAGTACACAAGGAAATAACCATTTTCATTGTGATGTATATAAATAGAATTAGATATGTATGTATATTGCCTTTTGTTTATATCAACTATAGCGCAATATATATTATATATACGAGTATATAGATATATATAAAGGTACAATATGTTCATAGTAATTTCCGTTGAGAATTGAACATGCAAATGTGATTCCATTGAAAATAGCATCTACTTCTTTGCGAATTTTGAGTATATTCCCAGTAAATTAATTTTAATTCTATTGATTTTTTTTCTTTTTTATGATACTCGTATTATAATATATAGAAAAAATATCACCTGGCACTTGCATGTAGACAATTCCCTTTTCTATTATATTATATACGAAATCATACAATATACGAAAGCTTCCTGATGTATTTACAAGTAAAAGAGGTAAAAAAACCTGCACTCTTCGTACAGGACAAAAAACCAGTGCTTGTTAAAATATATTCTGACATCTTATTCATCTATCATTTTAATAGTCTTATATTTCTGTTCTGTCTCCAATGCCATTACCCCTTTTCACATGCAAGCTCCCTTTTCATATAAAAAAATATTGCACAATATATATATATATATATATATATATTTAGTATATATGCCAACCCCGTAGGGTGGCTTCGCTTAATGAAGGTTTTTCTCTAAATTAAAGTTCGCAATATAAAATTCTTTTTCCTACAGTTTTCTAATACGGTTGATTTTGTGTGTGCGGCCGGCGCTTCTAGCAAATTGAAACTTTTCAATGGCATTCACCGAGCACAGCACAGCCGGCACGGAGCTCGCCAGCGTGTGATGCCATTCATGTAATATCTCAGCGTGAAAACACATATTTGCCTCAAAGGCAAACGAAAAGAGGGGGCTCTATTAAAAAATATACATGCAATATGTAAAAAATGAGTATATAACATGTTTTTATATAGATTATATACAAAAGTACACAAAACAAGTACATTCGCTATATTTTATTTAAATACACTCGATTACGAGAAAACTTTTACTTTACAGCTTTATAATTGTTGGAAAGACTCATCACTTTATCATTAAACGTTGATTGTATATACATGTGGAGTATATACATAAATATAACCTGAACTGCACTGTTATTAGTTCGAGCATTGCATTGCCTAAATGAATACGTGGAATTTTATTGTGTATTTATTAAGTTATGAACAGCATAGCAATCTGCATATATCACACACACACATACATATATACATACATACGTTAACCGTGCATTCAGCCACGAGACAGCACAGCCAACGCTTGTACGATATTAATTAGAAAACTAATTTAATAAATTAAGATAAACTCAAGAGCGTGCGCGCACGAGATGTTAATGAGATCGGAAAGAAAGTGTTTTCGCAAGAGATGCGCGCACGAGACGCAATGGTGTTGTTCTTATTGTGCGGTTAGGGCGTCTTGACGAAAAGCGAAATGAGTGAGAACTTTGGAAGTGTACTGACATCACTATTCACTATTATATATTTTATAGTTTCAATGTGTATGTGTGTATGTGTTTGTCGACAATTTAATTAAATCTGCGTGCGATTATTATTGCGTCTACTTGAAGGAATTTAATAATGCGGAAGTTAGTGTTTGAATAGCATTTAAATCAAGATAATTTCCGTAGTTCTCATTGTTCGGTTTATAATCATATATTTAAAGCTATTAGATTTTTCGTAAATGTGCAAATATGATGGTGGTATGTATGTTCCCAAATGTATCCAAAGTGACAAATAAGATTTTAAATATTGAAAATAAATTATAAAACTACAAAATGTGCACGGAATCGTACTAAACTTGAACCATTTTTTTAAACCGCAGAATACTTTTAAAATAACGTTAAATATAATATATTCTGATAATATTGGAAATATTAATTCTATTGCATATATTTTTCAGTTTAAATAGATTAAACAAAAATGATAAAGATTATGCTAGATTTTCTTTGACTGTGTCATTTGATATAAAAAAAAGCCAATAAACTTCACGAAATCTTAAAATTTATTATTTTTTTTTCATTTCATTACGATGCCTGTAATTACCTTTAAATTTTTGTATATACATTTTTAAATATGTGTGACTATTTCAAAAAAAAATCATATCTAAAAATTTTATCTGTAGGTTTTTTTTGTCATTTTTGCCAAAAAATATGTAAAATGTATCACAATATTATAGCACATTAATGACAAACTACTTCTATAAATTAATGTATAGTAACAATAAATATAAAATCAAAATTTCACGAGCATATCGCATTCATGCATCGCAGTCACATACATGTTATAACATTATAATAAAAATTTATTAAATAAAAATAGAAAAATCTTTATTTTTATATTTTAGAATTTTAAATTGAGACTGATTTTGTGATAAATTCTCAAAAAACGTATTATTTTATGATCAAAGGCACTAAAGTTTAAAGTTAAAAAATAAAAAAAATATTGAAAATTCCCAGCATTATATTATCTATTATCTCTTGTGGAAATTAGGGGTAGACTAGTTTAATATACATTTTCAATAAGCGGTAGTATTAAAAGGGCTATGTTAGCGGTGGAGCAGTGGTCTAGGTTACAGCCTCTTAACCCAGGGGCTGTGAGCTTGAATCCATGTACATACATGACATTTTTCATGATCCATAGGAAGGATGTTAATGCAGCATTAGTTCGATTGTAATTGGTACACAATTACATATATTAAAAATACGAAAATATAACGAAACCTATTTACAAAGCTTCAGAAAAAGCTTTTCAGAGCAGGCTAAGACGAACTAAATGTGTAATGTAAATGTTCCTATTTTGTCATGCTGTAGTCTTTTTCTATAGTCTTTAACCAATCCCAAGTAAAAAACTGTTTTTGCCCCTACAACTATTTTATTACCTTGAATTTAATAAATAGCAAAAGAAAAGAATGAAAAAAGTAAAAAAAAATCAATAAAAGCTTGCACATTCAAATTATCATTCAGTCAATGATCTGCCTATAAATTATTAATTGGGTACATTTATTATTTAGTTATGTATAGTAATTATATATTTTATAAGAACTCTGTTACTTGTATGTCCGAAAGCACATATCTACACTTATATCATACCTCAACCGGAATACATTAGAGGCAGAATTTAAGATGCGGTAAGCAAAAATATAAATCAAATTTGCCTTATTTGAGCATTTTTCATAGACTTGCTGGTACAGATTTGTTACCGACACAGAGATACGTGTTTATAAATCTGCTTAAATTTACGTAATTGAAATCCAGAATATTATTTGATTTATTATAATTAACGTTATAAGTGGACAAAAATTGATTTTCCAAAAATCAGGTAAAATGCATATATTATGTATTTCTTCAAAATTACAGTCGATGCCAATACTTTTGCGGAAATCATTTCGATTGGACAGGGACACAAAATTTAAACCTGCATTTTCCTTGGAAATTCTGATAATTCGTCGATCTTCTTTTTCCGAATTATTCGAGTAGTAGCCATCAGAGTTCGCATCAAGGACACCTTATTGTGTCCACATCTTAAATAAAGCATCCTTTCAGATGCATTTTTAGTTCCGGGAATAGAAAAAGTCGCACGGAGCCAAATCAGGTGAATACGGTTAGTGGCCAATCATAGAAACATGTTTTTGTGCCAAATAATCGCGCACACGTATGGAATTGTTGTAATGCAACAAAATCCAAATCCCTCGATCATGGTATTCAGGTCGCACACGGGTGATTCTGGCTAATAAGCGCTTCAGAACATCAAGATAAAATACGGCATTGACCGTCTGGTGGACCATATCCTAGCTATCGAACAAAATGAGCATTGTCTTCTTTTTTGAATTCTCTAGGCGCACTTTCCTCGGTCTGACCACTCTTTCTGACAGCCACTCGGCACTTTTTCGCTTTGTTTCTGGGTCGTATCGTCGGCTCGTCACAAGTTACAATTGATTTCTGCCAGTGGGGATTACGTTTCTTGAATGATCCATTCGATTGTATTTTTCATGGTTTTTACGACGGCGAGATTGTTTGTGTATTACTTTGACATTTTGCAATATTTTTTTAATCGGTTTACTAAGGTTGGTAGAAAAAGGCTAGACCCAACGATTATAA
Source organism: Bolitophila hybrida (assembly GCA_027564075.1). NCBI lineage: Eukaryota > Metazoa > Arthropoda > Insecta > Diptera > Mycetophilidae > Bolitophila > Bolitophila hybrida. The sequence continues at coordinate 12,370 of JANSTU010004344.1, forward strand.
ATTTGTGAAGATACGAGACACATAGTCTTAGGATAGTTTGATCGTTCTGTGTATATATATATTTTTTATATTTTATTTATATAATATTATTTCAAATAAAATAGAGTTCATATAATCTTTTAAAGCCCATTAAAATGGTATTAGGAGTTTTATCCCCAAACTGTTTCATACTGTCTTTAAAGCACCTTAAAACGGTGTAAGAGGTTTTATCCCTAAAAATATAGAACGGTTAAAGATGGTGGTGGTACTGTGATGGTTTGCGCTTGTTTTTGTCAGATGGACCAGGTAAATTAGTCTTTATTAATGGTGTTATGAACAGGATGTCATATCTGCAAGTTTTGAAGCACAATCCAATCTAAAGGCATCTGCCGATTAATTTTGTTTAACAAACGCTTTCCACTTTGACCAAGATAACGAAGCACACGGCACATGTTGTGCGTGAGTGGCTGTTGTACATTTGCCATCACACATCATTCCCATCCAAAATATGTGGCCTCAACTGGACATCACCATCCGTCGAAGTCAAGAATGGCTGAATATTTTAACAGATTATACAAAAAAACTCGTGGAATCCATCAACAAATCATTTGTTGGTATAATAAATACAATTACTCAAATAAAATTACCATTTTTTTTTGTTTTCACCAAATAAAATTTCTATAAATAATTTTCAATGCACAATGATTATTAATTGACTAAAATGAGTGAGTGTATATTATTTTGCAATACATTAATTAAAAAATATAACATTGCATCTAATGGGATATTACAGTTGCAGATGTGTATATTTGTGTTTTTTAATAAGGTGATTTTTTTACTTTTTCACTGTGTATATATTTAGGACACTGCAAAATTACCATAAATGTATTTGTCAGAGTGGTCAACATAGTATGAGCGATGAGATAATGACCAAAAGCAAAATGCACAAAACGAATATGTGCGATTGGATATATCAACAGATTTTGTATATCGTTCATTTGGAGCACACACAGCACAACAAAAAAATATTATCATGTTTTGATAACCATTACCATTAACGGTTAATGCAGCGTCATGCAGTTCCTGGCAAAAATATGACTAAATCACATAATTACCGTAGATATAATTTTACAATTTCAGAAATAAGCTTTAAATACCTACTCACATATTTTAAAATAGCTCTGATATTTATTTTCGGATATGGTCGTAGTGGACAATAATTCATGAAATGAGCCAGAAAATCAACTGCTACACCCTGTATAGAAATGATTTTCAAATGAAAAAGTAGTTGGAATTTCAGTTTCAAATCCCATAGTACTCAATCGAAGATTTGCTGATCGGAAGTATAGACACTGCCGGTTTTATATAACATACTATATATAGTTATAATACCATATATATACAAAAAAAATAATCCTGAAGACGATGCGGTATCCATATAAGTACAAGAAGACTGCACACACACACGTATCTATATTTTCTCATTACATGTAATTTACAACTATACCTCGCCACAAAACGACGACACAAAAGACGATTAAACTCGTCTCCGTCTCGAATAGACCACACCGCGTTCTGAATAATATACGTGTGCACAAGCAGGTGTATATACAGGACAGGATCACTTGAACCACTTTTTCTTCTTCTTTAGACTCGCTAAGAAAACACTTAAAATCTCATTGGCTACGGTTTTAAAGTGATGATAAAGAAAGTACAAACGTTCTTATGTACAAATGTATGTATGGCAGTATATCGTTAACACATAACAACAAAAAAGTATATACATCAAAGGACTCTGTAAACTCTGCTACCGTAAAAGGGAGTGTAGGAGGGTTGGACACGACGCAATCTCATGGGATCTGATCACAGGGTTTTTTTTTTTATTATCCGCCGTTGTAGCTTGTGAGTGTGTTTTACTGAAAAGCTTTCGTGATGCGTTTGCATTTCGTTTTCAGCCAAAGTCACATGTTTAAATTGAAAAACCACAACTTTTTAAATTTTAAATGCATTATCTCGCATTTTCCGGCTTATACAGCTCTCACACGAATACACATATATGCGCGAGTCTCTCTATTCGAATGCAAGATAGAAATAATAAAGTGCACGCGCTCGAAAATATGCGTCCTAATTGCTTTTGACTATGTGCTGTCAACACTGCTGCTCGGATCTCACAAATGAGGTTAGGATTTTCGTGTGCAAAAAGTTTTTCCTATTTCGTGTGTGTTAATTTTACAGAAATGCAAATTAGATGTATATTTTATAAAACCTACTCACATATACAGTCTAAAATACATATATATTTTGTCACACGATCTCCGGATATATAAGTATACAAGATTACAGAACAATGCACGAATAATTATAATTTGGAAAATGAAAGCGCGCACGCAAGCTTCCGAGGCCCCACCCGTTGACTTCGCAAAATGTATATATGTATGTTCTATTCGAAAACATGAAAAGCTTTTCGGCGCTGAATGAATTATGAGTTTCCGCTTTACCCTCTGCCTAATATGTTTGCATGTTCGGTTGTGAACGTGTACAATTGCCAAGTACCTATTGCAAATATATTAGTCCAGGATGCATTTACACAATTCTGTATTGTATGTGAAATCTAATTCAAAAGTATCCGTAATTTTCTTTGACTTCTTTGGTTTTTACCATTTTTTTATATATTTCTCTTTTTTTAGTTTTTAGTTTTTAACGAAAACAAAAATTCTGAACGTTTAACCCTAGGTGCAAGAAAAAACAGCCGTTCACTAAATTTGAGAAGGAGTGTTTTTGGTTCAGTCCTCTTGTGAGTTATTATTAACAAAAAGTTGTCTTAAGAATCTACACATTTCTCAAAAGAATGACTGAAAAAATACATTATTTTCTAATGATCATAAACAAAATCAGTCAAAAAACAACTTTCGATTTAAGAAAGAAAATTTTGAACACATGACACAATATTTATACAAATTGAAAGCTGAAAGTCAGTCTCCCCTTTAAATTCGTTTTTTTTCAAACTAAACGAACGTTTTTTTGTTCGCAAATTATTCCGGCAAAAAATGGAAAAACATGATGTGCCATTTCCGAGGATTATGCCTTAACTCGACTACAAACCATATACCAAAAACCACGAACCATTTACAGCATTTTACTCGTACACATGCTAAAATTGTATGATTTTTCTCCCTCACGCAAAAAAAAACACGTAAACACATAGACATAAAGCTAGCACCGCTTTAGCTTTTATATATGTGTTGGTAAAAACCATATAAGAAATCTCTCCATATATCTCTACATATTGAGTTGCGTTCTAAAATCTTTAAGAAAATACAAAATAAATTTTACATAAATATTGATATTGTTATTGTTTGTGGAAGAGGTATATAAAATATTTCTGAAATAACCATAAATTGTATGTTTACAAAAAAAAAGTTATACTGGCTCACATTACATCAACTCACGTACCGCATTAATTAAAGTTTGTCTTTATTGATCGTTTTTTTGATCGTCAATTGCCAATTTGAAATACATTTAACATATACAAATATAATATTCTTGAAGAGCTCCTCTAATATGAGGAAAAACCTTTAATGTGCGACTAGCAGCAAGATATGACGAAAGGCATTTTATATATATTGGCTGCTAATTTTATTGTGTTATCTATTATTGTTTTTGCTTTGTCAATAGTTTTTGATTATCAACATTGAAAAATCTTATGACATATGTCCTTTAACGTTTACATGTATATGTGCGTGTACAGATTCAACTCTCCATTTTTATAGCTGGTAACATAAATGGTTCATGGTATTTGGTATATGGTTTGTAGTGGAGTTAATGCATTATTTCCCTAATACCATCTAAAATTAAACATATTTTGTATGTTTTTTTTTGTACATTTTAAAAATTATAATTTTTGTAAAACTAGTATTTTTTTGGTATAAATATTATTACACATCATTTTGTTGGTACAATTTTGATCGTTTTATTGTGAGCCTTTTATAATAATTATGACGAAAATAAATAAAAAACATCATAATTGAAAATGTGGCCAAATAGAGCATGTAGCTTAACACTGTGTCAGTTTATTATGAGGAGTTTGCTGTTTATAAAGAATTTCCCAATTTCATGGATTGGCTACATTCCAGTACGGATTAAAACCAATTGAGCCAAATGAATGACTATACACAATATACATAGATGGGTTCGACAAATCAATAATGTTATTTGATTTATGGAATCTTTTCCTAGATGCGTGAAATTAAATTATATTTGTCTATATAACTAACGTTGATATAATGGAAGAATGTTTTTTTGGTAACAATTGAAAAATATATATGATATAAAATCAAAGTATATATACAGGGTGATTCAGTCATCGTTAACCTAACTTTACAACAGCCGACCGGCCGCCGTTTTTTATATATTTTTTCAGACCCTGTAGCTGCCGAACCCATTGTCTGGCGGCTAGCCTTTGATTACTTTGATTATGCTTATATCAGTCAGTGGTTTTCCATATTATGCCATGCACAATTCACAATTTAGCGAAAAGCCGACGACATTTCTTGTTGTAAATGGGTTCGCCTCAGATGCGCGAAAATCACAGAATAAGACTAGCGTAATAAATTATATGTAAACAAATTATTATCAGATTGGATTTAAAAAAAAAAAATCGAATAAAAAGGTGTACGATAAAATGTAAATGTACTCATAGAAGAATTTCTAGTACATAGTAGCACAAATACCCATCAGTCCCCAACTTATCATATTTCATTACATTTTTGCGGTTATTATGCGGTAACACCGCACTTTGGGTAATATTCCGTAATATTACCAATATTACCGGTAACATTACCACAGTTATCTTTTACATAACTATCTTGGATATATAGAATGTCTTCAAAGTAAAACAAATTCTACATAAAATGCTGCAAATTTAAATTCAAAAATAATTTCCTGAAGTGTGTTTGCCAGCTTGAAAATAATAACAAAATAATTTCGGCAACAGAGGCGCAATGCTTACAGCTTGCCTGGATCCTTCAACTCAAAAGTTGTCACATAAGTATTGCAATAAAATACATTCCACAATTCCAATTCCAATGTTGACTGTTTAAGTCCATTCAAAAAAATCAGGAAGAGATATTGCCAGTTGAAATACAGTATTTTAATACACCATTAAAAATATGTGAAGATCCACTAGGGTATCCCAACAACCAGTACTCCATCGGAAGGAGCCTTTTATGATAGTGAGCTTATTTTAATAGCGAAGCGAATTCATCTTCATCCATTCAAAATAAAAAAGTGTTGTGTATACAAATTTAATTTAATTAAATAATTTATACAAATTAATATGTGTAGCATTGACGAAAAACTTCTTATTTTGCTTGGGAAGAAATAAATTGCTTCAACAATTTGCCAA
>JANSTU010004355.1:0-17749 GCA_027564075.1 Bolitophila hybrida
TTATGCACTAGAATCATGAATCATTCTATAAAATAAAATAATTTAATAGTTTACTTATACATTTTAAGCGGTAACTGTTTTAAATGTAGCCATTTTAAAAAACACGTCTGCTTTTCTGCTTGTTCAAAATTCAATACTCACTTCTTCAATATAGCTATAATATAATTATCCTCATATAAAAACTAATTTCGACGGTCATGCAATCATGACAGTACAGAATGAATACTTTGTAGTATATACATAAAAAAAACATTTAGCATATAACATAAACATCCAACTCGTGACATTTATGCGTGCTTCTTCGTGATGTACAGTTTCCCCGTTATTTGCATATTCACATTCCCATAAATACTACAAGTCAATAAATATGAACAGAAATTATGTATGTTTATACGCGCAGACAGATATGTTTATATTATTTTCTTTTTTTGTAATTGTAAACCATATTTTGCGATATTTTCGTATTTTTGATCAGACTCGATTTTAATTTTAACAATATTTACACTATTTAATGACCTTTTTATATTTTACAGTGCAACAACTGCTTTAAAGCACTCCTGTATCCACATCAACGGTTGAACTTCTTCAGCGACTACAGTCACGTCGTCACGTGTGTTCATTGCAACACACCAGACACCCACTTTGTGAAGCCACTGGCCTACTGCTACACCAAGCAGCCACTACAGTCATTTCAGCAGTGGCCATAACATGAAGCCCCGCTGGAATCTCACGATGCCAGCGCTCAGAACCAACAGAAACACATTCACCAACAACAAACTCAGCCCCAACATCAGTACCAGCAACAACAGCAACTGCTTAACAGAGTAACTCCAACCTCTCTAAACTCATCCAATGATTCTTTTGTTAACTCGCTTATACAGGAGCTTAAGACAATTAAATTAGGAAATCCACACTTTGCAAACACTAGCGTAGACGGACTACTGCCATTGTTCGGCGAGTCCAGTATCACAAAATCCAATAACTCCGTTTGGACAAAGTCCACAATGTGGGAGTCTCCTCAAAGTCCTACCACATCCGTAAAAACCCAGTACCACAGCTCGAGCAGTCACAGCAATAGCAAAGAATCACTGTGGCATTCTACGCAATCCTCTCCCAATAGCCATGTTAAAGAACAATTGCAAGCAGCAAGCAGCAGCTCTCAAACGAACCTATGGGAGAATCCTATATCGAAAATGTCCCAGGCCTCGTTGATGCACAGCAAGGGCTCAACGAGCTCAATCTGGTCAACACCGTTAACTCAGTCACCTGTTAGCAAGCTTTCGAATATATGGGATACAGCCGGCACTATATCTGCCGCCTCTGGTTATACCAACCACAAGTCCGCAGAGCTACAACACCAAAGCTACGGGAGTGCTGGTCACCGACTGATTCGTCCTCAGGACATCTCAAACGATGTGTGGAGTAACAATACATCCGCTCTGGGCGTTCCGAAAGCCAAGGAGCCCGTCGGTGCCCTTTGGGCTAATCCCACCCCGAGTAGTTACTCATATAAGCAAAATTCACACAAGAATATCGTGTGCAAGTCATCACGTTACAATAGTCCTCCTTCGTCATTGTCTGTCACAAACAATGCAACCTCCACCGCTCTCCCTGTGCAGTCAATGCCTACATCCACCTACAATCACATCATAAACTCTAACTCAAACAATCAAACAGTTCATAACATCAACAACAACCAAAACATCCTCACACCTAACACCACGAATATTCTCGCCAGCAACTACACCTCGTCCAGTGCGGCCAGCTCCTGTTTGCAATTGTTCTCCGATGAATTCCTCAACTATCTGAACATGATCAACTAGTAGCTAATTTTATTTACACTCTAGATTTTATATATATTTATATATATATAAACTATATACATATGCGTAGCCACAATGTATATAAACTCTCCCGACCCCCATCAAACAAACACACATGTATAAATTTTATATATTCTTGTTGATTAGTTTTATTTTTTTTTGTACTCGTTTTTAGTACCTGTATCCTTTTCTGTAAATTTTTTCTCTGTGTATTTAATTCATTAAATTCAATATTGCATTTAGAACAATTATTATCATTTTTGCATGCAGCTGTGGTAGTATAATAAAAGTACATAAAACAGCATCAACAGCGTATTTAGTTTCAGTCTGGTTTAGATTTGTTTTAATTTTGTTGATTAGAATATTGTTTCTTTTATATTTTAATTGTATTGTACATATAGATATTGTTCACCGTTTGGTTTGATAAATCACGTAAAATATGCATAGACATAAAAAATATAATATACACAAACACACCGATATATTCACACATAAAATGCATACAAACATTTAAAATGATTTATTTATTTAAAATATTCTGCTTACGTCAGACGATCGTAAGTATTTTCATAAATATATAAATATATTAAGTAGAAATATATAAAAATATATTGCAAATAAAATTGAAATATGATGAAGATGAACTAAAATTTTTATTAATATAAATATTTAAAACGAAAAATATGTATATCCAAATTAAATCTTTAAGACAACCAAAAAAACAAACTACACCACATGCGATTTTAGCAACTGTACGATGGCAACACGAACACGTTGGAAACGCAATAAGAAGCAAATAATTGTGATTTAAATAAGAAACAAAAAACTACGTACTATTTAGGGTTTATATAGATTTTAGAGATATTACGGCTTAGTCACTCGTTTTGTTGAAATGTGATCACAGACGAGAACACAAGGCACATAACCACACGATCATTTACTGGAGCCCTATATATTTACATAATATATGTGCATCCAGACGAAGCGTGTGCCCGTGCGATCGAGATAAAAAATCCGGAGCGCTTAGCAATCAACTTCGCGCCTAGGAATAGGAATCACACTTTTTAGACATAATTTCGCATATAAGATTCGTTTTAAGAGACAGAAAGATTAAGAGAAGAGATCATCAGATCGTTAGTTATTAGGTATAAAATGTTTTTTGTATATTATACATAAATAAACTAACATTTATAAAATTGTAATGGATGTGTACTGAATGATGATTCAAAAACTGAGTTATATGCATTTAAATGATTGAAGATTTTAATATTAACGTAATATTATGAGGTATTTTTATACGTGCGCGATGCTGAAAAAAACGTTTTTTACATCTATCATGAGAATGTATGAAATCGAAAGATGAATGAATGAAGCCATGAATGGAAAGGAATGATTGAAGAGAGAGAGAAGGAGTGAGAGTACGTGAGTAAGAGTTCAAAACTCACACAACTCACCGGTTTACATGAGTCACTCGTGGAACCGAAAGACTCGTTGAAACAATTGCAAAATGTGATTAATAATTATTAACTTTACTAATTAAGAGCTCGGAAAATGAAAAAAAAAACAAAAGAACTACATAATTTTGATACGAAGGTATAATGAAACGAAAAGATTGAAAAAGCAAGAGGAATGTTTTTATGACTCCAACAGTCGGTTTAATAATTCAACAATTAGAGTAACGTTTTTTATACCACAAGTAGAAGTAAGTTCCACTGCACATACACACACAAACACATACATTTATATTTACATATTTAATTATATATACTGTGTATTGGCAAAGCATATACTAATTCGAGTGGTAGTGTTTGATTAAACATCGCTTTTGTACTTTTTATAAAAAAAATACTTAGAAAACCCAACGTAAAAAAAACGAAATTTAAAATTTCAATAAATCGCATTAATTGTGTTATATATAAATGTTTTTTATACTTATATGATATGACATACTAAATTTATAAATCAACCAAATAAGAAAAAAGGAAATGCCTAAATACAACAACAAAATTGAACCATTCGAATAGACTTTAATCGTATACAATACTTTTAAACATTTTATTATTAAGCAAACGAAATACTAAAATATCTAAAACCCATTTTTTTACAAGAATAGTATTTTTTTCAAATTAAATAAAAAAACACACGGGGTTTTTAAATTGAAGTAGAACTTTCAACATAAAAAATAAAAACCTTAAAAATATTTCAATGAGTTTTTTAGACGTTGCAGTACCATTTTATGTAAATTGCGCCGACACAAAAGTAGACAACAGATTTTCCGAGCATTTTCAAAATTTCCAATACAAAAAATAATAAAATCGACCCTAAAATTTTACAATATAAATTACAAAATGGGCGAATAAATTGTGTGAATGAGATTTGTGTGAATGAAATTTATTTATAATATAACTACTATAGCATATAGATTCATTCTTCTTAAGATAATTTAGATTCAGTTATGTCTTAGGAATAGTTTGATGTTAGTTATTAGGTTTTCACTGTCAAAATATTGACATTTTGTAATAAATTTGTTCTGAGCAAAATTTATTTGTAAATATACCTAAATCACTTAAAAGTAATTAAAATGTCCCTGCCATATGCAAAATACATACAACTGAGCATACATACATACTTTAACAAATCATTAAAGGCCAACTAAGTGTGTTTTTTAAGATTATGTGTAAAACTATAAAAAAAAAACTTATATACACTTACACTTATAAAATCATATGTTACAAAAAAATACATTCGGATTTCCTGTCCTTACTTTTGAGCCAAGACAAACAATCTTTATATACAGTATTTATAAATTTTTATTAAATATTATATAAAACACATAACAATTATCCAATCTGCGTGTGTATATGCAACGTAAAATCTTAGGCGGGTTCATCCCATGCAGGCCTCGCGATCCCTACGTTTAAGAAGAAAATATTTATTTTAATGCTTTTCGCTCCGTAAATGTTTTTTAAAACATACTGTTATCATCATCATGAGTATCAATCGTAGTTCTCAGTGTAACGCTTAAAATGTGATACTCCATACACGAATATAGCTCTAATACGGAGTTACAAAGAAACGCATTTCATTTCAAGCTGTCATATCTGAGGACTTCGCAAGTGCAACGGAGCAACCTTCTCAGATCATCTGATGAAACCACGTACAAATGGGGATCGCGTTAGGTTTTTGTATTTAGAGACAGCCCGCGCCAAATCAGATATATAGCGAGAGAATTAACGTAAGTTCCAAATTGTTTGATAAATTGTAAAATATGGATAATATCATATATAATATATAAGATACGAAAAGGAGTTCTCTCGTTATACTTTCGGTTCTGTTCGGTAGTAATAAAGTTAAATAGTGTTTGATAAATCCATTTGTCCATTTGTATGCAAATTTGTACAGTATAAAAATATTTAAAATAAAACATAATAAATGCAGTAGATTGCTGGATATGCTCACAATTCCAGTGTTAATATGATGGTACAAGCAATTGTTGTGCTATCTTCTGCATTATATTCTCATCAATCCGACCTTGTTTAAACCACATAGTTCTTCCAGCAAACACACACTTAAGCACATATAAGCACGAAAACATGTTAAAAATTGAGATAATATAAAAGTTCTTTACCAACCTACACGTATGCGTAAAAAAGTGTTTCAGAATTAAATGTAAATTACATAGCCCAACATAACAGAAAAGAATCCCAATCCCGTCAGCTCTACAATAACAAACAAAAATAATAACATATATAAACAAAAATAAATAAATTAAATAAACCTATAGTAAAATTTGCACAGATTTCTAAAACAAACAACAAAACACAAAAATAACGTACAAAACCAAAAGTGAATTATCGCAATAACATTAACAAAAACCTCTTTAAAAAAATATTCACCGTTTCGGCGCAGAACAAAACAAAATCATAACCAGAAAAATGAATTGTAAAGACTTTATTACATAAATATTAAAGCTCACAGATTAAAAATATTATATATATTTAGATCTCGAACAATTATTTTGCAATTATTTTGCAAGAATTTTAAAACCTATATAATTCACTTTGGGTTAATTTCCTATTGTAACTGCCGGATTCGATGTAAAACCAAACCAACATAACCTAACATAATAAACACATCGCCAAGAAAATACGATGGAAAGCCTCTGAGTTTAGAAACGCACAAAAATAGTAATATGGTAGCATCCACTTTAAACAAAAATCTACCGAAGTTTGTCGAGCATATTTTACAAATACCAGAGCGCAGAGAAAATGGAAAATGCTTATATTTAATATTAAATGTAGACTACGTATACATATTTATAATAAATAAATATAGAAAATCGCTTTTTGAACAGAATAACAAATGTATAACAACTACCAAAATACAAATTAAAAATAATAATTTAAAGTAATGAAAGGGAATTAACTAACTAACGAATTGTGCAACAGATAACCGAAACCGTAATTATGATTTGTGGTATTTGTTTTTGCATAAACAATATCCGTTAAATAAAAATGTTTGTATTCAGTATATAAACAAATGAAAAACAGAGATAAAAATTAGTGATGCCAAAGTAAACTAAGAATTATAAACTAACTATTACCTCAAAAATATTTATTATAAAAAAACAACTGTTTTCGGATTATGATTTTAACAATTTTTTTTGTCGACAAATCAATAATTTTAAATAATCCATTTCTTATCATAAATCACAAATTCAATATCTCCATACAATTATTGTAAACCGAATTTTTCGGTCGCTAAAACAAATACCACAAATTATTTTTCTTTACCTCAATTTTGCATATATAGAAATAAAAAACTAAAAATTGTAACAATACTGCGCAAATAGTTCATCAAAAATATTACAATACTATAGTTCAATGAAATAATAATAGAATAAAGTGGAAATAAATATACAAATCAAGTTTTCCTCCAAACTGAAACTAAAATATATCCATATAAAAACGTGCAATTTGTTTTTTGTTCTGTTGCTTTTCCACCGCAAAAATACCTCATCGACTAATTAAAATATTACACAACATATTGTATAAATGTATATCTGTGCGTCTAAGCTGCCATTTTCATTGAAAAACTTGTAATAACTAAAAAAAGAAACTTTTGATTTTTTTGTAAACCGAACCGGCAAATCGAAAACCAAACAATAAACTGTGCACAGAGAATTTTAATATAAAAAAATAATAACACAAACAGAAATTCGAATCTATCTAAATAAAAACTTGAACAAGAATTATAACAACAAACACTAAATAAAATGTCTACGCACAATTAAACTAAATAAATCATTTTCTATTACAAACAGAAAAAAATGAAATAAATAATATTTATAATAAATAGTATTTATATATATATTATAATTAAGTATATATATATAGCTCTAATTTGTTTAAACAACCTAAGAACAAAAAATCAAGAGGTCTCATTGTAAGCAAACACACAAATAAAACTTAAAAATTAATCATCTTCTGAAAATAAGTATTTAATAATAATTATCATATTTAAAATATATATAGTATATAAAGTAATATATATTAAAATAATTTTGTTTGAATTAAATTAATCGATTAATGTTTAGATGTGTTTTTTGGTGACTAAGTTTTTAACATACACAAATAATAATAATTAAATACAAATATATATGCTTCAAGTACAAACTAAACAAAACTAAATAAAATAAATTTGTTTTAAACTTTATCTCTAAAAGATATAGTACATAAATACATTTTATTTTATTTTCAGAATTATTATGAAAATTATTTAAAAAAAAATATTCTATTTATTATATATTCAAATTATTAATTAATTATTTAAACGAATTGTATTTGTTTTCTTCCAAATGTCTTTATCCATAATATATTAGACCATATTGAATCCCATTTACTCACACTTAATCCAGCATTTTTATGTCGTTAACTACTTTTGCAAATTCTATATTATTAATTAATCCAAGTTATAAACACCACGCATAAGCGGCGCGCACCTGATTTGAAAACGTAAAAAACACAATATTCAGAATACACCTCCAAACAAATGAAGCAAAACAAAATCATACTACAAATCATATATTTAGACACATTATTTTAAATGAATTGTATATTAGTTAAACGGAAATCTTCTATATTCTTGTGTTGTAATATTAAATTATAATTATTATCATTTATTGAGGTAACTATGTATAGGCAGGCATATTTTATGCCCGTTCTTCTGTATATTTCGCTTTCGTTTAAACAAAAAACTACATTAAAAAACATATATATTCACATTAATTATCTATATTGTAGACTACATATATATAATACTATATCTATAATATTTCATATAATACTAATATTACTAATACTAATTACAATATTATATCGTTATTAAACATTGTCACATAAACTATGGAAATCGACGAATCAGTCGATTTCTGTATTGCAATTTGGTTAAAAGGACTCAACTCAACGCCCGGCATTAAGTAGGTTCACGCAGATAATATATAAGGACGTGCATTGTACAAACCAAAAATAAAACATCAATATTTACGAATGATTTCGTAATGAAAATGAATCTACTGCACATGTCCGAGGCACTTAATGTAATAAAGTAATCGTTGTGTGTCGTATATAAGAAACAATTATGACTCTGAGTAAACACAGAAAGATAACAAAAGAATAAAAAAACCAAAAGCAAGTCACCAACAGATTTGTTTTTGAAACAGCACATAGTTTTCATACACATACCCATTCATAAACTCGTCTGAGCAATACGTTTTTAATTAAACAAATATATTGTGCTTTTCTTCGGCAGTTTGTGTTATTTTCCCTTTTGTCAAACATAATCTGCTTTTATCACAATAATCTTAGACCTTATTTATATATCATAATATAATTGTAAACATTAATGTCTTGTGTAAAGTGCGAATTTCTAAATGAGTGTGTATGTTAGTCGTATATAATAATTAAAAAACCTTACAAGAAAATCTTTATAATATTCAAAAACTATCAACATCAGAAATAAAAAAAAATATGATGATTATACTTGGAAAATTCGGCATAAAATCTTTGTGACACGCGCATACTGGCTGCTCACGTTAAAAAACATAAATATAACATTGAAAATATAAATTTACTACAAAAACGTTTGTAAAAAAGAAAACTTAATAATTTTGATAATCACATATTTTGTGTTGATAATTTTTGAAGGTTTCGCATGGCCTATACAAAAATAATAAACACAGATAATATAAAAAAAATCCCGATGAGAAATCCAACCCTGTATATAAAAGGTGGAGAAATTCAGTAATGATTAGCGATAAGATGTTTTTACGAATTTATACACTAAAATATTAGGCATTTAAGGATTAGTAATAGATTTTTTGTGTTAAATTTGAGAGAAGCGTTAATTAAATTAATACAATCTCACAAGGACTGTGTAGTATGATTTAGAAAACGTCTAAATATTGTTTGATAAATCAGCCCACTTACGCTGTTTTCTGTAATTTATAAGCAATATACGCGTATATTATTAATGTATAACACAGTACTGGCAGTCCGTAAAAAAAACATCATCACTCATCGTCGGAAAATCCACTCCAATCAATTGTACTACGACTTTCAAATAATATAAATCATTAATACATACATACATACGTTAGTCGTAAAAATATTATTATTAAAATATATACATTTAAAATAACAACACAGAATCTAAATTATAAAACTTACTGAAAATATACCAATGGAAATTGTGAATGCAAACACGCGCGCGTGCGGTACGGAAACGTAAATAAAACTAACAACAAAACTAAGACTGGATCTGGCTAAATATTTAAAGCTATAATAATAAATAAAAGAAAAAGATAAAATCGGGAGCATTGAGTGATATTCAAGCATTTTTTTGAACAAAATATTTATAAATAATTCTCCAATAAATAATTAGACTAAAAGATTTGTAATTGTGCTGTTAGGTATAATGTAGATGTATTTGTATAAATTTACATAAACAATACATTTTTGAGGAAAAAGAAAAACAGACTTTCCGCTCACATCGCATGTCACCAAGCAGCGCAATTGGCTGTATATAGCATTGTAAACGAAAAAAACACGCACACATTTCTTAAAATTAAAATAAAAAAAAAAAATCGCTTAGTTCAGAATTTTCCTATATAAGAACTGATTATATGTGTATTCTAGCGTCATAAGATTCAATTTAAATGAATTTAGGAATAAAATTGGGATGGACTTGAAGTCGAAACAAACAACAGATTGAAACATTGAAAGCAAAAGATGAAAACCGACAAGAGAAAATAACGGATTGAAAACATAGATGGCTATCAAATTAAGCACAAATTTATCTAAGACTTTGCATCTATATTAATAAATTGAGTAGTTTATAGATTAATAAACTAATTTATATTTTAGTATAATCGATAAAGTAAATAGAAACGTATTAAATTGTGATTGTGTATCTCTTTTCGAATTCGTTATAAATATTTAGCAATATAGGTGTGTTCATAAATCTCTAAATGTGTGTTCAAGTTTAGCCCATGTAATAATCCTAAAAACATAAACTTTGAAGAAAAAAAGATAAATTGAAATCGTTTGCGAATTTTATGCAATTATTTATTAGGAAAATACTAATTCTAAGTAAATTAAGAAACAAAATGAAAACATTCGATATTATTTGGAATGGTGTGCGCATTTCGATGTGCTGTAGAACGAGGCCAGGCAAATTATAAATTCATCAATTCATAAATTCATCACAACATTTGAAATCATAATAATTACACCAAACATATACATGAATACACATATACACCTTCACCAATCCGTAGTAGTAGTTTTGTTTATGTATGCGTGAACGTAAAACCATTTACTCTTTACATATATATTATACAATAATCGATAGCTTATACATAATATACATTTATTATATATACAATAATATTTTACAATTTACATAATATAACTAACTAATTCATAGAAATTCGGAAAAGCACGATTTTTATTCCTAAAATATAATATATGCATATTTCGGAGAAAAAGAAGCCGCGCTTTATCGATTTTTATCAGCCACTATCAGCCACAATAATTTAAATGAAAACAACCATATACACAAAAGAAAAGAGGGAGGGTATATCGTGATCAAAATAAAAAAGTATTTGTAATTTGTAGGAGCAACAAAAGATGTGATATATTTATATACTAATACTAATACTTATACAATATACGGAAACGCGAACGCGGTATAATATAACATTTTTTTTTTCATCGGTTTTTCATTTACTTGCAACGCAAATATTTGCAATTCGTTTAATTTTCTGGTTTGTGTGTGTGCGTCAGAAGTTTGTTTTGTGACTGCGCATACAAGAAAATTTTATCGAACAAAGGATGTCTTTGTCGTGGTGTACAACATTCGTAGCCCGGACGCTATCCATTGTGTCACGAATGCTAGATTTTTTTTTATTATTTATTTTCATATCAATTGTTATCCCTGTGAGCACACTGAAGAAATGTTAAATTAAAATTTGGATATAGGGGTAAGACGAGCCGCGCACTTTATTAGCATTCTTTATACAATGAGTTTGTGTACTTTCAATTGAATATGTACACAGTGTGTGTTTGCAAAGAAAGGTAACATTTTGTGCGGTCCAATTATGTTACAATAGCCGTCGCCTTCGGGCAAAAAATTCAACCTCATGCAGTGACAAGAAAGTGCGTGCGGTATATTCACAGGGAGGCTGTTTTATGTTTTATAAAGCCAATCAATCATATATATATAAATATTTTGTGCAAAAGGTTTTAAAGTTACACGTGACTTTTTTATGTCAATAAAGCACACAGTTTTCAATATCGCATGAAAAATGCATATATTAAAAGAACACCACTACAACCGAATAACAATTATAATAACTCTCTTGAAAGATACACAAAATGAACAGCTCGAATGGTAGCTCACATCTTCATTTAATTCATATGAAATATGGTGAAAATCACATTTATAATTTTGCATTGTAAACGCAAGAACGGAAACTGAGATAATTGCATGTAGGATTGTAGGTATATATTGTATTATTTTTTTTAAGCATACAAAATTATGCAAATCAAAATTCGGTAACTCGAGTCTGTGAAGTTTTGACTATAGATTTAGGCTTTTTATGGAGTGATCTTTTTATTTGATTTGTTTTTTTTTCAATTTTCGAGTTTTTATAAATTGTGTATGATTTTCAAATTTTCGTTTTCATTTAATTTTCAAATAATTTCAAATTGTGTTTTTTTCGTATTTATTATAATTTTTTTAAATTGATCTTATTCAACTGGTTTCATTGTTTGTCCTAATTTCTATAACTTATTCTATTTATTTGTAAATTATTAGTTTTGGAAATAAACTCGCACCTGTGAATTATTAAAATTAGAAATGTTCCGATATTTTGTATCAATATATAAATATATTTAACTTTGTCGTAAATTTTTAAACATATAATATTTTGGATGTAGCATTTAAAAAACAAAACAACGTAACATTTAAAAACCTAAATTTTTACCATATTTTTAAACATAAAAACTAGCACTTAGACTTAACAGTGTTTTTGAAATTATTAATTTTAGGAATGTCGAAAATGTCTGCGAAATAAAAAATTAATAAAAAGAAAAAAATCTAAATTAAAAAAACTTAACCCATTGGCTATGCATAAGGAATCAAATTTAAGAAACTCGAAACTGTGAGGTATTTTGCATGTAGAATATAATTTTAAAAATATATGAAAAATATTCGTATATAGTAGACAATATGCGTTGATGAAATTGCAAGAGAAGCACAGATAAAAGGACTTTGAAAATTGTGGCTGAGAATGGTTGATTAACAAAGAAAAAATATATAATTTATGCTTTTGGCAGTACATAAAGATGCATTTGATTGACATCGAACAAACGCGCACAAAAAACATTGCTTGTTTTTTTTTATTTTGCACGACTATTTAGTTAGAATTTATCTGCCCTAACATATTACTACATATAACCCTCATAATTATTCAAATATATTCAAAACATAAATAATATTATTTCTAGCAAGAACTAACTTGAATACCTCATCACAATATTTATAAACAAAATAAATAAACCGTACATATAGTGAATATTTCTTTAAGTTATCAAATAAATATTATATTTCCATAAAAATAAAAACTACCGAAGCGAAAACATATAATTTATTAATAAAACATATTATTAATAATAAATGTAATTACAAATTTCAGCGTAATTACGGATCACGAAGAGGTCCCTGATTCGTTGTATTTACATACAATAACTTAAAACCAATTTATATTTTAATCAACACTAGAATGATTTGTTTTGCGCATGATTCTACACACGCATAAAATATATACGTATGTTTATAGTTTTATGAAGTAAAATAACGTAAAAAGATGAATTGTTGATTGTTAGTAATTTGTTTTAGACCGTTTTATTTATAATTATTAAACGAAAAATCAGATACATACTGAAAAGTAAGTTTATTATTGATTTTGAAACAATCGCACCTTTTTAAACCCCTATCTCTAAAACCCCTACTATATACCCTGATTTCCTCAATTTTTGAAGTACAAATTGTTTTTTATGATGTAAGAATTTTATAATATAATAAATAAACTACATAAATTTATATATATATATACCTATAAATTAATTAATGTTTTTTTTATAAAGTTAATTTTCACAAATTGACTAACTATAATTATATTGTCTTACTATAATATATAATATGTAAATTAATTAAAGGACCCATTGTATAATTTGAGCAAATCGTATTGAGATATTAAAAAAACACGATTGTGAGCAGTTTATAGATTTTGGGCAACCGCAATACTCTCACCGAGAACTATCGGAAAAGCAATACCTCGACCTCAAATTATTATAAAAAAGAAAACATATTGTATATTTTATCTAGGCACACTCAAACATATACACACATAAACACACACCCACACAAACAATCAATAACCTCTATTCCTACCACAAACAAACAGAAATATTATGCTTGTAATTATAAAATAGAATAAATTGAAATATCCACCATAGAAAAGGTTTATATACGAAATGTAGTGTGGCTGACGCCATCGATAAATTGTGTTTAAACCATAGGCAAAGGCGATGCACAATGACAGAAGCCACACACAATTTCTTAATCACAAACTAAAAAATTATTACACTAGCGAAAAACAAAACATATTTAACAACACAACAACAACAACAAAACAAATAATAATGTGAAAATACTTTGTACCTAAAAACTCGCATCTGAAAAAATTGAATTTATATATGGATTGTTGAAAACAAGAGGAAAACCTACATAGAAAGAGATAGACGCAATTAAAGAATGAAAAGTTAGAAAGCGGGAGTGAGTGAAAGAAAGTCACACATATACGATGGACATACCGTAATTATTTGTCAAAGAAAATATTTTCTATTTATTAACAAATTTGTTTTATTAACTTAATGCACGGAGAAATTGAAAGAAAACCGAATACTTTATATTTCAGAATTTTTATTATAAAAGTGAGCGCAATAACTGTGCTCGCTATGAAAGCAATATTTTTGAATTTTGAGCACTCGTTTTTTATTTGATTGTATCGCTAATTTTTTTAAATAAATTAAATATTTAATATTTGAAAGCAAAATGTCACACTATTTACCAAAGATAATGAAGAAGATGCGATTTTTATAAACTATATATTATTATTTACAATACATATTCAATAATATATGGTATAGGAAAAGAGTAAAATTATTTGGTATATAAATTCATATGTATAACAAAAACAACTAAAGAAAAACCTCTCAAAGTAACACACAAACAAATGCAAGCAAAACTTAAATTAAAAACGATTATACGCGCGTATATGCGCGTCTATATGAATTTGAATATATATAATTATGTAATCAATAAAATCACAGCCACTCATTAGTTTCTTCCAACATCAATCCCCTTCCTTTCCACAATCAAATGAATATAAGCAAACTCAAAAGAGTGAGTAAAACTAAAACAACATAAAAAATCTATGCACTATTTTCAACATTAAACAAAATCAATACATTCAAAACTAAAAAAACTATGTACAACAAATGGATCTTTCATTCATTTCAATATTTCTCTATGTGAAAATCTACAAACAACAAATTAAAGTCATAAATTTACAAAAAAAAAAAAAGAGAAACAACAAAACCTATACAAAAAATATCTTGTACAATACACACAGCACACACACATATATAAAAGTTAAGAAAATTTATATAAACAAAATTCAAACAAAAAATAGAAAAAGAATTACAAACACGTAAACACAGATGACTATTTAGTGAAGAGAAAATTGACATAGAGAGACTATTTTAAAGTACACAAATTAACGATTAAGATATTAAACACATATACATACACACAAACAGACACACAAACATATTTACCTTTGTCACATCCATATAAACACATTATATACATATATTCATCCACAGAACAATGGCATGGTTTGCTTTAGTTTTAGTAGAAGGACACATTTAACAGCAAATGTTTTTTTTTTAAATTAATGAATTGGACAAAAAAAATAGAAAAAAAAACAAAAAAAAAACAATTCTTTCAAAAAAAAAATTAATGTAATTAATCTATTATTCATACTAAATAATATATGCAAATATATGATTAAATATTTATAAATATATTATATTGTATAACTATTATATAAAATATAAATCGCAGACTTTTCAAAATATTATAAAACAATAAATGCGTCCCACCTGTAGTGGGTGTGTCGATGGAAAATTATACGAGTTTGCGTTTTATTTATCGACGAAGGAATTGAGAATATAAAGCTATTTACAGGATCATTTAAAATAATTGAGGTAAGCATGGAATTATAAATATTAGTTTCTATAACTGCTAGAAGGAACTTTAAGTCAAAAACTATATCTTCAACTTCAATGACAACTTGATATGGGTCCCATGCCATTCTAAAATTTCTTATAAGGAACGTTCCCAAATAATATACAGTAAATTGGCGGTAATTAGTAGGTTACAGTAACAGTAAGGGTGAATTATATATTACTCATGGATTACTTTAATCTCTTGATGCGTTGGGATAAAGGAAATTTTTGACGACTGTCTATGTTAAAGTATAGTGCAATGAATTATCAACCTCGGATTTTCATCCAACTTTATTAACAAAAATATTGATGCAATAAAACACAAGAAAACTAGACATAACAATAAGTATGGGTTTGGCATCAGTGGTGTGAAGGTCATGACATTCTGCTTTGTTCATTCATGTTCATTTATATATAAATATAAAAGACTTAATGTCATTAAAGTTTTTGGAAAGGATATAAACCCCTATAATAATTAGCTTTATCTCTTACTGTAATGTCCTGTTTTTAAAGCTATTCAAATATTCGGCGGAAATAACAAAGTTTAAATAACATATATGAATATGTTAAAATATCTCATTGGGTCCTGAAATCCATTGTGGGACATATCACACGACAGGTCAGGTCAAGTAAATGTGCTGTTTGTGCTATGTTACTCCTATTGGAACTACTGTGCTCTAACATTAACAACACATACCGATGGTTAGGAGTCTTCATTTGCTTTGACGCGACTCTAACAACTTTGCAGGACAAATGCGCATATTTTTAAGATATCTCTATGCACCGAGATCTATCTTGCTATTTATATTATATACTGTTGTGTGCGCTTTTCTGAGCTCTAACTAAACATAGATTTATAAAACAAAATTCAAAATTCAAAAGCACCCTGAACAATTGAGAGGACCAATCCTCGGCCAACAGACGGACGACTTAACTCTATCGGCAATAGCACTCCCATCCGCGCGCAAAACCACGAGAAGTGAACATTTACAAATGCTACCATAAATACATAAAACAACAAAATAAGACTACTATTTTCTTATTTCAACGCATATATTTGCTTACAAAAACTACCCTTGACTATACTCTACCTAGTCGCATTTTAGGATAATCAATTTGTATGGTGCCACACCTGGATATGTTGCTGCCGCAGTCCATAGAAGAACGCAGTCCATATGCCCAAGTCTGTGTTGATTACCTCGGCCGTTCTTCGAGCTCTCTCAATCCAGTGCTCTCATCAATCCACACCTCACCTCTCACGCTATTGTCGAGCACACACAAACACACATCTAGTTTTTTTTTCACGTGGTTTACCGCGTGGTTTACCGCGTTCCGACTCAATCGCACAGCTGCGTTCGATAATTGTGATCGGTTGAGCAACGCAGCTGTGTTTGATGCCTAGTATACCGGCGCACATTGGCGCATTTGTGATAAAAGCGCTTATAAATCATTTTCTGTAAATTTTAAATAAAATAATTGTTTATTTTTGGATGATGTAAAACATAGAATAAAATTTAATGAAAGTTTTTTTTTAATTGATAACATATTCTTTTCTGATATAGATGTATTTTTTTTTTTGTTTTTTTTGGAAAACGGTTTTACAATAATATAAATTTCTTGTGTAGTGTAATATTTTGTGGAAAAAAGTAATTTTCAAATTTGATCTAATGACTTTTTATGCTCCGGTGACGTCTGGTTGTCTAAAATGTTATAAATTACTTTCGTAATACTGTTTTCAATAACATATTTAAAAATTAGCTGCAAGTTTTTGCTATTAAAGGAACTCTGAACAAAATAGTACTGACATGTCAGAGACAAAATTCACTTAAAATTTTTTTTGGAAAAAATTTGCGATGTAAAATAATATTCTTGCGTGTTAGAATACTACTGTTACAGTGACTCGATAAGCGAGTCGGTTATACGCGAACTGTTGATGTACATAAAGATCATGCTGAATTGAACAAAGTACATAAGTAAGAATATTGTTGGCGAATTTAAAAAAAAGTGGAA